>CAJNDT010000839.1:0-129834 GCA_905221615.1 Symbiodinium sp. CCMP2592 | reverse complement strand
GAGGTGTATGTGCAGTTTCTCCAGAAGCGCGTGGCTGTGAGAACAAGAGCATCTTGCCAAAACGGATCAAAGAGTATGTCATCTGCTTACATCGCATGTTTGCACAAACGGCTTCGGCAACAGTTGGCTTTCCCCATTTCTTGCCACAAAACCTCGGCCCGCCATGCAAAACCTTCGGAACTAGTCAGGACTGTCCTGCTTGCCGCTGAGCTCTAAGTACTAGGGCTTACTCAGGACTGTCCTGCTTGCCACTGAGCTCTAAGTACTAGGGCTTACTCTGACGCATGTATGGCATGCGTAACAGTCACCCAGATCCTGTGCCGGAAGCATTGCAGGATTGCATAGCTTTCACGTGCATCGGCTGAAGCGACGCTTTGTATGGCCGAGGAAAACCGCAGGGTGAATCTGAACGAAATGCCGAAGAAGCCGAAAAGCGTCAATCTGCTGCAATGTGAGCACGTCCTAAGATGTTTCTGTGCTATCCCGCTTTCTGATCACAGATCGACTGCAACATGGGCCTGGCTGTTCGGTGGGTAGTACGATGGTACGATGTGGAGGTAACCTTAGTCTGTGAGGTAGTGCTGGGTGCCAAAGCATCTTTTCGTGAAGAGAGTGGTGTCAAGTGGGGCATCCTTGGATGAGGTGTACGCCCTCTTCAGGGATGATATCAAGGACGAGGTGCCCGCTGGGAAAGGAGAGGGCCCCACAGCCGCAGGATTGAAACGAGTGCATCGACATATAATGGATTGGGATGCTGGTCGCGGGACCCAAGGAAAGGGGATGAACTTCGTCAAGACCAAGTTTGCTGAAATCGATGAAACCGCGCAGCTTGGCTGCGTTGCACTTAGATGTTGGGAGTACAGGAAATGCTTCCTGGCGGCAGGAAGAAAAAGTACATGGAGCAGGAGGCAGACTTGAAGCAAAAGTACAACGAAGAAGTCAAAACTTACAAAGAGGGCGAGCAGTACAAGGCCAGCGGCAGAAGGCTTTCGTTTCGGAGAGTTTCAGACTTGCTTACTCGTGCAGCGGCCTGCCCTTCTGCTAGTTGCGGAGCTTGGCACTTTAGTGTCTTGCTTAGCGTTGCCTTGCAAGTGTGAGGAGTTTGAGAAGACGACGGGCAAGATCAAGAGGGAAATGATGACAGAAGCCATGAAGGTCAGACCGTCAGATGTAGGGTTGCCGATGGAATGGTCGACCTTGCGGCATGTAGATGGTAGAGGGCACTTCGAGGTCATGACTTTGAAGTTCCTGCGTGACGCACCTCCGGAGCCGCCAAAGAATCCCTTTGCCATCTTCGTCGGCGAGAAGAGGCGGAATGAAGTCGGCCTCTTTTTGGTTTGAGTTTGTCTGAGAGAGAGAGGCACAGGCCACCACAGGAACCCCGGCAGGCGTATGTCTGAAGAATCCAACGGAGCGCCTCCAAAGAAGAGGACGCGTGAAGAAGCCAAAGCGGAGGCCGTGGTAGCTGACAAGGGGTTATGTTGGTATCCTAGTTTCGGTGCAGTTTAAGGCAATTTTCACACAGAAGTTAGAGTCAGATGCTTGAAGCTGCGTGTAGGTGGCAAAACTCAAGGAGGAATGGGCCAAGCTTGACAAGGATGGAGTTGCCAGCTTGTGGACCGAACATGTCTCGATTTGAGAGCTGTGTCAGGAAGCAAAAAACGTTTATGATGAAAAGAGAAAGGACCGCTTCAACGAATGGAAAGAGCAGGTCAAGGCATACATGGAGAAGCAGGAATGGAAGGCCAACTGCAAGTGTTAGACTTGAGAGCACGGTATTGATTTGTTGAAATTAGAGTGGAGAATGAAATCCGCATATCTACCGGCAGCCGGACTTCGCCAGGACTACATCGAGGAGGCGAAGATGCTGAAGGTCCCCGTGAAGAGTTTTTTGCCGAACAAGAAGCTGGCGCTGCCTGGCCAGTTTTCACTTCACGAGTTGCTGTGCTCATAAAGCCTGTCAAAACGAGTCAACCCACCGTGGCTTTGCAAGCTCAGGATTAAAAAGCTGAAAAACGGCATGAAGATTCAACGACCGCCCGAGAAGCCCTACAACTTCCCAGCCAAGCCACCAACCGCACAGAGAATTTTCTGCTCTGAGAAAAGGCCTGTGCCGGGGAAGTGTGGGGCAGAGCTGATGGGAAGCAACGCTTAAGCTGGCTTCGTAGGACTCATGTCCTAGGCCGTTCTGTCTCTGCAGGAAAGAAGTGGAGGACCCATCAAAGTTGCTGGAGATGTGGGGAGCTTTGTCGGAGGAGGATGGGTGGAGCAGGGACTGACAGATTTCAGTGCATCTTGTTTTATGCAAATTCATAGCAGGAGCGCAAAGTCTACGAGGGAAAACAGCAAGACTTGGCCGCCCAGTATCGCGAGGACGTTCAGGCTCGGCCGTGTTGGAGCGACTTGTTTAAGGCTCGAGCGCGGAGGCAGTGTCGCAGGACACTGCATGATACTATATACTCACTACTGTATACCTTCACACATGATTTCTTCTTTCGGCTCTTGCATTTTGCTTGGCTGCTGCCTGGTTTTTGCTTTGGGCATTCTTGATGCCTATTCTGCTTTCCGTTGACTAGTTTCAATTCGCCCACTGGGAACGAGATGATGTCATAGAGTCAGATGATGTCATAGAGTCGTACCTTTGACATACAGGTCTGGGCGGCTAAGAACAAATCTACTGAGGACGATCTGTTGCCAGAAACTCATGCATCAAAGTTGGCTGCACCGCCACGAGTACTCCGGGACATGGTGACACACGGACACAAAGACTGGAGGATGGCAGGCCTTTACTGTTGTCAGAGCTTGAAGTCATGGTCCGGGAGTTGCAGTGTAAGACATGGTAAGACTGTGGGATGAAGAGTCGGATGCTGTCTGCTGATGAATTCCTGGGTCGGGCCCATGAGCCACCGGTGCTTGTCAGGCTTTTGAAGGCAGTGACGAGGGCAAGGAGTACTTCAAAAGGCTCGCGCAGGTCCGGAAAAGCAATGCGAGCTTCGTCAGCGCTAGCTTTCGGATCGCCGACAAGGAAAGCTCTTAAAGTTGCCATGCTACTCAGGATTGCTCAGGCGAAAGACAAGTACTTGGAGGGTATGCCGAAGAAGCCGAAAGGTGCAATTCAGCTCTTTCTCCAGGAGAAGCTGAAAGACCTGAAGAAGGACCGGCCGAGTGAGACTGGCATCCTGCTGCAGGTTTTTGATTTCTGGCTTTGCAGGCCAAGCCTGATCTAAAGGGTCCAGATCTCAAGAACGAAGTTCGCGAGGCATGGTGGCTCGGCTTGGAGCTCTCACAAAAAGGCGGCAGTAGCACTGCACGGGCAGCACGGCACTTACCCAAGGAAATCTTGCCCAGAGGAGGAAAGAAAGGTTTATCAGGACAAGGCCGACAACCTCATGAGTGCATACGAGGACGCCGCCTTTGCAAGTCTGCAAACCCAGAGTGAACCTGTGACAAGCACCTGTGTTCACGGTTAGAAGGAATCGTTGAAAGAGTTCAGGGAGACCGAGAACTTCAAGAAGTATGCATCGCAAGTCCGGAAGCTCTCCAAGAAGAAACCCGGCGGAGGCAACGCTCAAGACCAAGAAGAAGGATTCGCTTCTCGACGCAGTCTGTCCTGACGTCCGGACACTGTGACTTCTGACTTCTATTCGAGAATCAACTCTGCGCTGCCAGCTTCTGCAAATGGTTGGCAAGCCGTGATCCATGAAGGGGCTTCGCTAGTCGCGAGAACCCTTATCTTTGTGCTGAGATGTCTTCTTTTCTCGACTCTGTCTGTTATTGCTGTGGTAGGCAAGGGCAAGGGCAAGGGAAAGCGTTCTGGCAAGTCAAGATCTTTGGCTGCATTCGGTCCCTGCTTGTATTCAGGCTGCGAGACGGAACGGGAGAGCTCATCCCTAGTGACCCAGAGTCTAGTGAGTCTAGTGAGTCTAGTGCCTGTGCCGGCATCGCGGAATTTGTCTTGCGAGATGATGTGGTGAAGCCTGAGGCAGCGGCAGGGGAAAGGGCAAAGGCAAAGGAGCGAAAAAGAATCAGAGGGGCCCTGAAGTTCCAGAGAGCATGCCGAAAAAGCCGAAGTCCGCGATGCAGCTCTTCATGAGCAAGAACAAAGGCTTCGCTCTCAACGGCTACATGACCGACCTTTTTCAAGAGAAATGATTCTTGGTGCAGGTAGCGGGGGTTTGAAGGCCCAAGCGGAAGCCTGGTCTGCGCTTGGCGCTGAGGTTGGCTACCGGCTGCCTTCCCTAGCCTTATATCTGGGGACAACTTCGCCTACTCACCTCACTGAGTCAGTAACTGATGCATTGTGCAGGGCCAGAAGGAGTACGTAGACGAGGCCAGATCGCTGTCCGAGCAGACGCTCGGTCGCGATGCAGATGTGAACGGCCGCGCCGTATTCTTGAGCCTTGAGCCAGTCGGGAAATTCTCGAAACTCAGGTACGACAAGGACCGGGCATGCCAGTCAGGCAGCAGTGTGAGAGCTTGAAGGGTGCACAGATGTCTTGCCTTCTGGAGCTTGGAGTAGGCCCTGGCCGAGTCTTACCACCGTCCAGCTTTAGCTGTGCCTGGAGGACATGCTGGAATTTCGAAAAACAGGTGAAGGCGAATCAGCGGAGATGTAAGGGGTTCATGCTGCCAGAAGTATGTCTACAGAAGACCCTGTTCGGCAGATACTGCCACTTGTCTTGCCTTGAAGGCAAAAAGTATCTCAGACTCAAGGCAGCCGCAGCAAAGAAAGCGCGTCGCCAATCTGAAGCGAGGTGTTAGCATGAATAGAAGGTGATTGATGCAACTTTGCAATTCCGAGACCTGTGATAGAATCATCGACAGATGTTGAGGTGTGGACAGTGCTCGAGCAAAGTATTTGGGCAAGGAGGATGCCCCCAAGCCTCCTCCAAGTGCTCCTGGTGGCTTGGCTGAATGCAGTCGGTCTTGCATTCATTTGCCAGAGCATGTCCCAGAGAATGTTGCAGTATTTGCTCCTGTCCTCCTGCTGAGCTGTCTCGCAATGCACGCGGTCACAGTATATATATATATATATATATATATATATATATATATATATATTGCAGTCAACCTGCCCCAGCAAAGCAACCAAGGTGCTTATCAGCTCTTCGTCCAGGCTGTCGGCTAACTTTTATCGTCTTCTCCAAACTTTGCGGATCTTCTCAGTTCGCAGCATCGCGCAATACACGGAGTCACGGACTTAGATGCACTTCGCAGTTGCTGCAGGAAAAGAGGCCCACGCTGCAATCTGCCGGCAAGTCCGTCGGAGAAGTCGCCAAAGAGATGTCCCAGATGTGGGGCAGCATGGTAGCAGCTGGTACGTGACAGCTGTCGCTGTCGGGGACATGGGGGCCATGGCGGCAGCAAAGGAAAATACTCCGAAGAAGATCGGAAGCCTTACGAACAGCGTGAGGCCGAGCTCAAGGCATGCCCATGTCGGTAACGCGCTTACAGTCGATGATCCCGTGCGCTTTGCGGGAACTTCTCCTGCCAGCGCTTCTCAGCAACGTCACTGCCCTGACAAAGTGAACAGATGTCAGGCAGAATACGAGGACAAAATGAAGGAGTACAAACAGTCCGAAGCATACATCAAGCAACCCAGCTGCCCTGAGTCGGTGGTTGCCCTTGAAGTGCCCTTTTGCAGAGTGGATGGCGCCCAGGTTTGAGAAGGCCAAGAATGCTATCTTCAAGAAGCCCAAGGCCAAAAAGGAGGCAAAGAAAGCCAAGAAGCCCAAGAAGGCCAAGCAGACAAAGCCGAAGGCCAAGGCGAAGGCCAAAGCGAAGGGGAAGGCAAAAGCCAAGGCCAGGCCTTAGAAATCGACGAACGACGAACTCGCGCCTGGTCTCGTGCCTTTGACTCTTCGTTTCTTAGGACGCAGTCACTGTCCTAGGCTCGCGGCCGTGGAAAGAAGCAGGTGACGTTTGAAGCACACTTTGCTCGCGCTACTCATGTCGTCGACTGTTTTTTGGTTACATGCGACGCTTGCTGTGAGGCTAGCGCAAGTGACAGCGATGTGATGGGCAGTGACAGTGACAGTGATAGCGACAGCAGCAGCAGCGACTCCGACTGACAGATAGCTCTCAAGCACTGAGGGCGAACCAGCCCAGACTTCGCGGTTTGCACAGACTCGAAGTCGCCTGTTGTGCTGTTTTCAGAGTCAAAGCGCAGCCTGCTGGACTCGGGTGAGCTACCCGTGTGGTGGGAGTCCGCAGCTCTGCAAGCGCTGAAGGCAGGGAGCTCAGGAAGCAGTGTCCCAGTAGGTGCTTACGCAAATGGGGTGATGCGGATGATGCCTTCTCCTGGGTGTCGGCCTCTTGAGTGATGCCTTGCTGCTACATCCCATCCGCTGTTGTCATGCATCACTCCGCTTGGACGTCTTCGGACGACTGCAATTACGCTTTGCGGTTTGGCTTCCTCCAAACCGCGCACCGTCAGGGGAACGGCAGTGCATCGCAGAAGGGCCTTCAAAGGCCTGAGCTGAGATGCAGATCAGTGCCCATCGCGAAAAGAGCCGGTTCCGGCACTCGCAATGAGCTGTGCCTGGGCTGGCGCAACGAGCGGATGCCTGCAGCCGTCTCCGGTCAAGCACGTGATGACTGCGCGTGCCCTTAAGAGGCACGGTTTGGTTGTGTAGGTGACCGTTCTGCAATCTCTTGGTTTGTGATGTTTCTGGTCTGTGGCTTCAAGGGAACGGCTCCCTCGGCTGTACAAAGCTCCTTGGCAACAGGCCTTGCAGGCGCAGTACATCTGCTCTACCCTCTTATTTCTAAGGATGTCCTTTCCAAGAAGCCAAAGGAGTATTGGGACTACGAGAAGATGATAGTCGCTTGGACTGGTTCTAAGTGTAGTCACGTGCTCCTAGTCCTCTGAAGCAATGGTTGACGGTAGCGAGAAACGGCAATCTGCAATTTTGTCTTCCTCTTCTGGACTTCGTGGCTGCTTTCATCTCTTGTCGGCTTCTCCTGTGGTGAGTTGCAGCTCTGGAGCCGGAGGTCAAATGGGGAAATCTGGAGCACTACGAGGTTACACAGAAGATCGGGCGGGGAAAGTACAGCACCAGCCTGAGCTTTCGACAATCGGGCAGCTGACAGCATTCTTCTTGTCGTCGGGGAGACTTGTGTGCTCTGAGAGACGAGGTGAAGTTTTCACCGGCTACCATGTGCCCACGAACAAGAAATGCGCAGCCGTGCTCAGTTTCTTTTTGGCTCGGGCACCGCCGTAGCCCTAGCCACGCGCCAGAAGGCTGAGCGCTTTCAGGTGATCAAGATCCTGAAGCCAGTGAAAAAGAAGAAGATCAAGACACTCGACGTTCTATTTCTTTTCACCTGTGATCGACGAACATTCATGCAATCAATTCCCAGAACGTCAGCCGGGGCACCAGCCATGCCAGGAGTGCTGAATCATGCTGATTTGGTCCATGAAGCGGACGTATCCGTGATAGCCAAGGCGTGAAATCAAGATTCTTCAAAACGAACCTTCGACGCGCTTGTGGGGATAAGATTCTGCCGCAAATTCCCAGACTGTGTCTTCGTGCAGGATGTATTGACGTGAATTATAGGCTTAGGTGCCGGGCTCCAAGCCCCCCAAGTTAGAGCATGGCCGCTTGGCAGGTCAGCAAGGGACCCAACATTGTGGCATTGCTGGACATCGTCCGCGACCCGCTGACAAAAACACCCTGCCTCGTTTTCGAGCACATTAACAACACGGACTGGAAGACACCTGCCAACTTTTGAGATTGCATGCCCACATGCTTGCACACACACACACACACACACACACACACACACACACACACACACACACACACACACACACACACACACACACACACACACACACACACACACACACACACACACAACCACACACACACACACACACACACACACACACACACACACACACACACACACACACACACACACACACACACACACACACACACACACACACACACACACACACACACACACACACACACACACACACACACACACACACACTGATGGATTCGGCCAAGAGTACGAGTGCAAGAGGAAAAGAGAGAGGCATGTTGTTCATGTTGCAAAGTTTTGTCAGATTGTGGCAACCGTACAACTTGTTTGTCTAATCTGGACACCACAGGGGGGCTGTCCTCAAAACTAATCTTGGCACCACAGGGGGCTGCCATGCAGGTACACAGGACTGATCAGGTCCCGCTTCCCACTTGCATCCACAGCTTCGTTGAATGTGGTAGGACGCAAGTGCCACACTCCCCTGCAACAGTTGATTTGGTAAATGTCCAATGCCGGATTATGTTGAAAAGCGAAATTGCAAACAGTGTAGGAGTGACCCTCTGCTCCCATGTGCTAGGGAGGTTCACACACACAGCCCCAATGGGGCGTACATGCTTCAAGTAGAGTGAAAGGTCTGATGCGCGGCAATAGGAGTGAATGGCGCACTTTTCTCGCTGTCAATAGCGATCGGGGGATTGTCGTATTTCCTGATCCGAACAGGTTCTAACAAAAAGCACCGGCATCAACGTGGCTAATGTGGTGACTGAATCCCAATCATGTATTCGTCGACGGTTTTGTTCGAAGAAGAAAGCTGGGATTTTAGGAGTTCTGCCGGTGATCTCCTTGATGCGGTAGGAGAAGATCTTGCGAGCTTGGAGAACGTTGTCACCCAGACAAAGCACCACGTGTAAGAACATGTGCTTGTCTCTGGTGATGCGGTCAGGTGGAATTTCAACAGTCATCCGAAAACATTGTCCTGCCATGGAGTACCATGGAAGGCCGGCCTCGGCAGCCTTTCGCTTTGTCATATTTTTGCTGCTACCAACCGACAAAAGCTTGAACAAGGAATGCAAATCAACATGGACATGATGTGTGCTCTGGCAAAACAACAAAGTGGTGTCGTCCTGACACTCGCATGCGCAGGCTTTTTTGTCACGCTTAGCGGATCTTGCAGCCCTAATCCGTCCTGAGAATTAGGGTCCAACAGCGAGTTTGTTGGGACAGTCACTCATGATCTTGAAATGGCATCGACACCTAAATCCTGCACGTACCAGCATTTTTGCACAAGCGGTTTTGGACCGCTTGTGCTGAATAGTAGGATGCACAATATCGTAAGGTGCAATCGAGTCAGAAGACCAAGTATCTCGAGATGGAGACCGGTGTGCGTCCTCAGCCATGTGTGACGTTGCCGTAGGTGACGCTGATGATGTTGAATGCGAAGAGCGTGTCCTCTTTCGTCTTGTAGTATGTGGATGTTGGTGTCGTTGCTGTGTTGTGGATTGGGATGGTGGTGAGATGTTGCGTGTTTTCTTTGTTTTCATGACTGTTTTGTCCTTTTTGTCTTTGTTGTCTTTCTTCTTTTTTGTCCTCGTTGTGTGCTTTGTTTTTTGATTGTGTGTGTGACTGACTGCATGGGAGGATGTGGTGGTGTCATCCTTCCTCAGGAAGGCATCAATCTCTTCGGATCCCCATAGGCTGCTGTCGTCATCCTCGTCCATCTGTGTGCGATCCTAAATATGTTTCAGCAACTGTAGTTCTGAGAAATGGCTGCGGAGTCACAACTGCATTGAGGCATGTGCATACGCTGATCTTCAGAAGAGAGAGAGAGAGAGAGAGAGAGGTACACAGACATCAATTGAGCAACCTCGCCGACCGGCATGACCTTTCAACATGATGCTCTTAATGTTGAACCTCATCAGGAATGATGGAGTTCGCAGCACAGCTTTGCTGTGTGGTTGTTGGCTGCCGGGGGCAGCAAATGTGCATCTAATTGTCAACTCAGCAATGTTGCTCACGGAGTTCTTGACCGCTTTCTCTTGTTGGAGGTAGGAGTTGATGTAGTAGATACTGTCTCCTTTTGGGTCGGAGGCGTTGATGTCGGACGCTGATCAGGTTGCTCCGCATGCTTTCGTATCCACTCTTGAGATGCGATAAAGTCCTCCCGCCACCATGAAGAGCCGTTAGTGGCCCAATGCCATCTCCATTGTGATGCCGTGGGAGATCGCGATCTGGTGCGTTGTTCCATGGTGCTAACACAACTGGTTGTTTTGCAAAATGCTGCGGGAAAGAGTGCATCAATCGCTGCATACCAAACATATGTGAAGTGAGTGCACTGACCGTCACAATTGGCAACAACGACAATCGTTGTTTTAACCGTCCGCTGCAAAGCACCCAATGGTGGTATGAACATGGTTGATCACCTATTGTTGCGAAGCTTCGAGTCTTTCCACTCGTTGCTTTAGCTCTGTGATCTGCCGGGTTGTTTGCAGAATAACCTCGGCTAATTGGTCGCGTAGAGCCTCGTCACTGAATGTGGAAGGTTCACTTCCAGTTTCGGAATCATAGTCCCGATGCTGTGTCAAAATCTCCATGAGGGCCTCGGAGAGAGCTTCACGTCGTGACTCATCGACGGGTGGCGAATCTGTAGTCACTGTGTTTGTCGGAAGAGATGCTTCGCTCATGGCTCGGTGTCGGGATTCCGATAGGTGTCACTCTGAGGCAAAAACTTCAGAAGGCAAAATTATGGTGTGTGTCTGAAAGCAACATGTGTTGAAATGCGAGAAGTGTGCACTACCTGGCTCTTTTTATACCAGCGTACCTTAGCAGCATATTCACGACCAATCAGGCGCGTTTTGCCTGATGAGGCTTTCGAGTACGTCGAGCTGCTGTTTGCACGAGGCGAGGATCGCCGTGGTAGCCTCGTGTTGAGTGGTCAACACGGTTGTAGCCTGTTGTATCAGGCGCTCGAGTTTGGCATTCGATTCAAGCAACGAATTGTGAAACTGCGTTATTGCTGCCATAATCTCAGTCGATGAATCCGGATCAGAATGATGCGGAGGTGGAAATGGCGGGGTCGCCGGTGCAGCCACTGCTGCGTCCTGCTGTTCTTCCGGATCTTGGTGTTGATCTTGGTAATCTTGGAAATCTTCGTCTTCTGCAACACGTAGGAACTGAGAGCGCAAAAGCGCCGGCTGTTGATTGTGGCTGCCAACCGCAGGTTGCTCGTTGCGGCGTCTGCTATGCTTGGAGATGGATGGCCGAGGACGGCCGCTCAGCGCTTTGTGGCTTGGCTGCAATCTGCCAGTCATGGCACTTTTATACATGATGATGCCTCAGTTAAACCCTGTAAATGGCTGCGGGAAACACTGTGTTGATACAAGGCGGCTCTCATGTTGCAAAGTTGCATGGCTCTGGACACACGCACGGCAACTTGGCACAGTGTTTTGCTGACAGCTGTTGATCAGTATAGCCGGCAGCGATGTAGAGATCGCGCATGGCTCGAATGGCTGATGTGGCCTCGCTGCATGGTGTTGTCACTCTGCGTACCATGCGTGTGCGGGCCTGAAAATTGCTGCGAAGTGTTGCAACAGAGGTGGCTGACTGTGGGTGTAAAATATCCGCCTTGTGCAAAGTGCATTGATGCGTAAGGCTGCTGTGCTGAGGGTTTATGGCGAAACCCAGGAAAATGTTGGCCGGTTCAGTTTCAAGCTGAACCGGTGGGTTGTAGAAAGATGCGTCAGTAAGCTGTGCAAAAGGAGGCAGTCGGGTCAGCTGTGCAGGTAAAAGAAGGACGCGGTTGTCGACGTATCTGGTAGCAAAAAAGAAAGCTTGATCCTGCTTGTTGTGGTCGGGAAAATGCTTGTGGTTCTTGAAAAGTTGTTTGTATGTGTGGTGCCAACACTGTTCTTCGACAGCAACCACGATGTTGCATAGGGCTGGGCTGCAGGGAGAGCCCATAGGTGCACCGCGAAATTGCTCAATGAGTGATGTACCAACAGTGAAATAGTTGAGTCGGAGCACTGCAATGATGAGCTGTGGTATGTGTTGTAATTGTATGCAAAGTTTGTTGCCGGAGGAGGCTTCTTGCTGCTTTTGTCTGCTTTTGCCCCTGTGGACACGATGTGTGGGGTCTTTCTGTGAGTGGTCAATGAAGAATTTGGAAGAGTGTAGTGGGTTCTTCTCTCTGTACCATCGAACCATGATGCTGTATGCTGAAAGAAACCGGCTCTTATCGACCGATGTAAAGAAGCCAGCCAAATCCTGATTGTACAGGATGTAATCTGTTGAATCTTGTAATTTCCTGCGTTGATGCAAGAAGAGTGCTGTTTGTTTGAGCTGTGTTATCCCGTCTCCTTGGTGAAAGGAGTTTGGGCATGCTTGAAGTGTCATCAGCTGCAGTACGTCTGCTAAGGCTTCCCATAATTTTCGGCCCATGGTGTCGATGAACGCCACTATAGGACGTCCTTTCGCGAATTGCTTTTTTCTTTTCGGTAAAATGTAGGCACGTGGGATGCGGCCCCATTGTGGAAACGCCCATGTGTAAGTTGGTAGAAGACTGCGGATGTCTGTGTAGACATCGAAGTGGGGTTGTAGAGGTTGGCGCTGCGAGATCCGAAAGATCTCTTTGTCTAAAAAAGTGTTGTGTATGGCAGTGTGGTATAGTGCTGGGCAGTACCACGTGAGTCGGTTCGGGAAGTGATCTTCGCAATGGATGATGCCCGTGGGTATTTTGTGTTGGACTTGCTTGAGCATCTTGACCTGTCGTATGTTGTTTTTACTGCAGTGTGTGTTGTGTTGTGGTATTTGTTCAGATACAAACTGCTTTGCAGTTTGATGGTTGTAAGGTAGTCCATAGTGTCGATGCCATGTGCGTATGGCTCGGCATAATTGTGAGGCCAACTGTGTGGGCTTTTGAAGGCAATTGCTTTTGCCGGAGTATGCCAAAAACTGATGTTGTGGTTGTAGTTCTTCAAGTTGGATAGCAATGTGATTGTGGAAAATGTGCTCCTGGGGTACTTGTGAGTGTAATGGTGAGCATGTACAGGGTGGTGGTGAATCAGGTTGCCATGTGGTGTGGGCATCGCGCCAATTGTGTAGAAGTTGGTGCATGGGTGGGTGCTTTTTGTAGACAGGTTTTGTGCTGGGAAGGTGGAATGGTGGAATGTGTTGTTTGTTGCTTGTTAAACGAGAGCGCAAAAATTGTCGTAGTTGTTGGGTGAAGGTGGGGTGCAAGAGTGGCTGTAGGTACATGGGTTTTGTGACAGGAGGTGGTTTTAGTCGTCGCTTTTTGAAGACGGTGTTGAGAGCTTTGTGAGCGTGTCTGCGGTCACGTCGTGGTAAGTTGTTTGAGAGTTTGTGTAAAGCGTAAACTGTGGCTGCTGGTGTGTCTGAGCGAAGCAGTTGTTTTGTTGTGTCGAATCTGGTGCGAGTGTTGGAAGTAAGATGTGAGACTGTGGTCCATGCCTGTTTCCTGGTGTTGAATAAGGTGGAGTTGGTGAAGCTCCGAATGGAGTGGTGTAGTTTGCCTCGGCGCTGCTTCGCCCATAAGGTGGCTGTGCCGTTGTGCTTGTTGTTGGCTGCTTTTGTGAAGCCGGAAAAAGCTCCTTTCATGTGTGCTGTGATGTAAGGAAAGTTGAGCTTGGATTGGTGGTGTTGTATGAGAGTGTTCTCCGTGGCTTCTAGTTGCTCGGTGGGTATGTTGGCTTGTAGTACAATTGGTGTGTATTGGTGGTAGCATTTGTGTTTATGCCACCATCGTAAGGCAAGTTCGGCTTGTACAATCTTGTGTTGTTGAAGTTGCTTGAATTTTCGATTGCGTGTGCCATCTCGTTGTGTGAGAGAGTGACTTGTGCTGCCGATGTAGACGTAGCCACGAAAAGGTTGTTGTGTGGTGACTCTGCAGTATACCACCTGTGGCTGACGAAAGAAAGAGAGTGTGTACGATGGAAAAGAAATGTTTGAATGTGCAAACAGTCTCTGCAGGTTGGAGAAATGTCCTTCCTCATGTTTGAGGTAGAAATGCTGTGTACGAAGTAACAAAGTCAGGCCTTGAAGCCAGAGGATGATTTGATGGAATTGTGTGGAGACTGGTTCTGCCAATGGTGCGACGAATTGTAAGATGGATCTGCCTTGATCCAGAATGCGTATGATGTTCTTGAATTGTTTTTGTCGGAAAATTGTTGTGTGATCTAGTGTCTGTCGGTGTTGAATCAAGTACTGCCTGAGTCACTCTGTCATCTGACTGATGATGGCGACGAGTTTGATCAGTGCTGGGGAGCCAAATTTGTCGATGGCTTTGGGTGGGACACCCCAAGCGACTGCAGCGGTCTGCAGTGTCTGCTCTTGTGAGTTGCTGAGTGAAGGGAATTCCGAAGCAACAATGTCAAGGTACTTTTTTACCTGTGTTTTTTGTTTGTCGCTGATGCCTTTGATGGCACCAAACCATCTGGTGATGCCGGATTCGGAGTGAACGCCAGTGAAATGATCTTGAAACCAAACACTGGCTTTTGTAGGCTGCTGAAAGATGCGCTGGGGATCCATCTTGGGATCGAGGGGTGCCGCCTTCGTTGGTGTAAGAGTTGACTGCTTCTGTCGCTTGGCGCCCAGAGTGGAGCGTCCCGGAAAGTGCATACCTGTGGTGGATGACGATGCTGGGGAAGCATGTAACGGGTTGTTGTCTTGTTCTGCAGCGGTTGTGGTGAAAGGGGAGAGGCCATCAGTGGTAGGCCTGGTGTCGGTGTGTGTAGAGTCATCGATGGTAGCACGTTTTTGTCCACGAGTGGTTGTGGTGGGGGAAATCTCAATTGTGGAAAGTGAGAGAGGTGGTGGAGAGGGCGTGTTGATGGGAGTGCTGGGTGCGGTGGTTCGTTTTGGTTTCTTTGGTGCTGGTGTGCTGGGTGCCTCATTGTGTGCATCCGGAGCACGGAGAGTTTCAATTGTCTCCAGTGCTGTGGAAAGTCGTGCTTCCAGGTCGCTGATGCGATGTGCCGCCATAGTGTCTGCCTCTGTCGGCTGCGAAGGTTGAAGTGGGAGATGAGGTTGTGATTTGCTGGATTGTAGTGGTGTTGGAGATTCGGTGGGTTGCGATTGTGTGTTGTCTGTGTCAGATTTGACATCTTGCTTGTCCTTTTTGTTGCCATCATTGTACTGGTCCTGCAGCTCTTGCAGGTACAACACCAATTCCTTGATGAGGTGTGACATTGCTGGTCGTTTTGCGAGTGTGAGCTTTTCTTGCCAGCAGAATGCGGTGGCCGCTTGGTCCAGATCAATTCTCCTTGCTCGGAGTTGACCCATAAGTTCAGTGGTAAAGACGGCTTCGCTGATGTGTTTGCTGCATGTGAGATGGATGTCGAAGCCGTGTGCGGCGTACCGTAGCCAGTACGAGGACCAATTGTGTCGCAGAAATGCGACCAATGGTGCTGTTGCGATTGGCATGCCTGCCGTGCGGTTGTGCACTGAATGTGGTGTAGATTGAATGTGTTTGGGTAGGTTGAGGCCAAAAAGCTGCCTGTTGTCCCAATGCTCTGGTGTTTGAACGAAGTCGTTTGGTATCTGGGGATTTGTAGGCGTGGGATTGGGGGTTGTTGTTGTTGTTGGGGTGTGACGGTGGCCTGAGGTAATGTATGTGAAGAAATGCTGGGGTTTCGAGTCGTCATCGAAGATGGACTCACAAATGTGTGTTGGGGAGTGGCAGGTGTGGGGGTTGGCAGTGTGGTGGGTGATGTTGGGCCGGGAAACTGCTGGGGTGGGGGAGGGGGGGGAGGGAAAGGTGGGAAAGTGGTGTTGTGGCTGTAAGTGTGAGCTGAACCCCAAGTAGTCGGGGTTAGGGGTGAGGTGTGTGGTGGGATGTTGTGAATCCCTGGTGGTGGGGAGATCGGGTGCATTGGGGTGCTACTGGTCGAGGCTGTTTGTCGCTGCACCGTACTGATTGCTGTACCGATGATGCCTGTTGGCATTGTTGTATGCCACTGAGGCTGTGTCGGCTTGTACATGGTTGCACAATGGGGCACTACAATTGCCTGTGACTGCAAAAGCTGCACATGGAACATGCATGAGCAACATGGTTGGCTTGAGTGTCAACATCAACTTGTGCGATGCATCCAGCATGCAGCTGCATCGACTCTTCTTTGGCTCAAAAGCGGTGTCGGAGCAAATGCTTGATTGCAAACAGCTATGTGCAACGGGATTCAGGCCTGGAAGAAAATATACTCGAGAGTGAAAGGAAGACACGGAAGAAAAAGAAGAAAGCAACATCACTGAATGAGGCCGAATCCAACGATGCTGAAATGCCCCGAGTGGAATCCCCACTTCTCTGGGGTCCGCACGACACCCTTTCGCCCCACGATGAAAGCTTCTCTGTACATGTCCCGATACGTCATCTTGTAATGCTGATACTTAGTCCGTATTGTCCCGATGACGATCACTCCCTGTTGGCCCTTGGGCCGCCGTGTACATTGATCGGTAACTATATGTACCGTGCTTTCCGATACATCTCCTGGGGTCGCATTCCCGTATATGACGCAAGAGGGAATGGGTGGATAGGACTTGTCGTCGAAGCAATGGCTGACTGAACTTGGGCGGACCAAGTCCTCGCGCATTATGCGCGCGGCACTTGCAATGCTCGTGCCGTGTCCGGCGGTGTAGATGTATGTTTCCCCTGGTGGGTCGGTGGCACGAGTGCCGAATGCTCTGCGAGTCTCTCCAGCCCACGGGATGAATAACATAGTATGTACGCCGTCCGATATTGGCGTCAGCGTTGCCCCCAGTTCGTTGCACGCTGATCGCGTGCCCGACTGTAGCACGGCATGTGCAAATTCGGCTAAAGTCTCCTGCCTGAAATCGCTGTCAGCAGCTATCTCGCCCAAGGTTTTGGCGAGTTTATGTGCTTCTTCCATGTCGACAGCGTGGGGGGTCGGCTTTTCATGATCGTAAAGCTCAGAGAAAGGCGCCACATCAATCTGTGGTGGTCTGCTCTGTTTGCCCAGTTGTTCGAGGGTTGGCTGACCCGATGGGGCAGCAGTTGTGGATGCATCAAAAATCGGGGCAGGTGTCCGAATAGAGCTGGAGGGATTGTGCTGAACCTGTTGGCGAGAGGGTGTGCCCTGGCCTGTTGGGGGCTGCTGTTGTGCTGCTTGGCTGCCCTTGATGCGAAGGGCGATTCGCTGAACCTGCGAGGCCAATGTCCTTTGTGGGACCTTGGGTGGGGTAGGTGGCCTCTGACGTGGCTGTGTGGCTCTGTAATGCCACTTGTTGGCATCATCATCACGCACTGTAGAATAGCTACGGAGCACAACCGAGGTCCGCGGAGGTGTCGACGAAGATTGTCTGGTGTCCCTGCGAGAACGACTTCTGCGAGTGTCGCGGGATCGGTGGTGTCTGCGTCGGTGGTGGTGTCTCCCGCTGCTTGCCGGTCGTGCTCTGCTGCGTGTGCGACGTCGGCGCCTAGTGCTCACGGTGCGAGTTCTGCTGCGTGTGGGTGAGCGCCGTCGCCTGCGTGGCAACGGAGGATGGTGGGGAGAAGTACGTGCTGCAAACTGGTCGGTGTCTGCCGATCCCGTAGCCGGGGGTGGTTGTGTGGGTGGCAATGTGCTGACGGAGGGGGTGTTGGCTGTGTTTGTTGGTTGTTGTTGGGGAGTCATTGCCGGTGTCTGCGGGGCAATGTGTGTGGCATCGGTAGTGGGAACACTGGTGGGGTGAAGTTGTGAAGCTTGTTGGAGTGTTGTTGGCGGCGGTATGTGGGGTTGTTGAGCGGGTTGTGTGGAAGGGATGTTGCAAGGTGCAGGTTGGGGTTGTGGAGCAGGTGGTGTAAAAGGAAGGTTGTATGTGGTAGGCTGGGGCTGATGCGGTGTCAGAGTTGATGGGCTCGTGGGAAAAACTGTTGGATGGGTAGGCAATAGAGCAGGGTTCAGGAAAGTGGGGGGGTGTTGTGACATGAATTGCTGGGGTGGAGGTTGTTGTGGCATCTGGGGTTGTGGTGTGCTGAGATGTGTATATACCGTCGGATGCTGTGGAATAGGAGCAGTGTGTCCACACGGCATCATGGGGAAGCTGTGCGTCTGCTCAACAGGAATCGTAGTGGGTTGTGTCGGCAGTGTGGGCTGCTGAGTGGCAGCAATGCCAGTTGGCATCATTGCTGGGTAGCTTTGTGACTGCGGTACCCAGGTGTTCGGGTGAAATTGATTCAGCACCGGTCGGGCTGTTGGTGCATATGGTGTTGCTGGTGGCTGCGCGGCAAAATAATCCGGCCACATAGCTGCAACGAAGTGGGTGAAACAAACACAGTTGCACAAGCAAAGTGCAGGCTGTCCTGGTTGTCCCTGCTGGACTGATTTGAGAGGTCGTAGACGGAGAGAAGGAAGAGGGCCGAGTACTCTCCGAAGAGAGCGCTGTTTCACTTGCTGTAGACACTGTTACCGCGTCTGCACTCATGTCAGATGCACATGCCCTTGCGGTCCCTGAGGAATAAAGAAGCGGTAGAATAGAGGGCAGACTAGCGAGGTAGCACCTGCTCACTAGACGCACTTTACTGCATTAGCCGTCCCTTACTGCACCTGCACTCATGTCAGACTCACATGCGAGCATCAGAGAGAGAGAGATAAAGTAGCATCGGGAGATTCTGAACGATCTGAACGAAGGCTGAACACCCGGTTCATCACCGGTCTCCCCGGAGGGTCACCACGGCGCCATGACGGAAAGCCGTTGCTCTGGAGTCTCAACGACCCACGCTGATCACACTGATGGATTCGGCCAAGAGTACGAGTGCAAGAGGAAAAGAGAGAGGCATGTTGTTCATGTTGCAAAGTTTTGTCAGATTGTGGCAACCGTACAACTTGTTTGTCTAATCTGGACACCACAGGGGGCCTGTCCTCAAAACTAATCTTGGCACCACAGGGGGCTGCCATGCAGGTACACAGGACTGATCAGGTCCCGCTTCCCACTTGCATCCACAGCTTCGTTGAGTGTGGTAGGACGCAAGTGCCACACTCCCCTGCAACAGTTGATTTGGTAAATGTCCAATGCCGGATTATGTTGAAAAGCGAAATTGCAAACAGTGTAGGAGTGACCCTCTGCTCCCATGTGCTAGGGAGGTTCACACACACACACACACACACACACACACACACACACACACACACACACACACACACACACACACAGTCTCGCGCCCCATGCAACAACGGATCCATCTTCAAGAATCGCCGCAAAAGCGGCCCCTTCCTGAGACGATGTGCACGTTTTTCAAACGGTCCTGAACAGGTTTCCTGTCACCACCAGTCATAGCATGCCCATAGGACACGACCGAGCCATCGCGCCCGAGCAACGCACAAGAGAACGCGCTCGAGCTCAAAGCCGCTTCGAGGAAGAGGTAGAGATTGCCCGAATCAAGGCGACCCCTACGTCTTGCTCGCACCTCATCCAATGAATCTTGTTCTATGCTCAGGAGATGTGACACGTTTCATGCCGGTCGCGAGCTACAGCGAGCTATCAGATGGATGCTTAGAACAAGTGCATTGAGTCATTATGTAGACAACAGCCATAGTTGGAAGCAAACCAAGTTCCATGAACCTGGCAAGATGGCATCCGTTCAACGGTCAGTTACTCAATTGTGAGAATGAGGCCAACGAAGCACTCACATCCCGATTAGATAGTTTGTGCGTGTGTGTGTGTGTGTGTGCATGTGTGTGTGTGTGTGTGTGAACCTCCCTAGCACATGGGAGCAGAGGGTCACTCCTACACTGTTTGCAACTTTGCTTTTCAACATAATCCGACATTGGACATTTACCAAATCAACAGTTGCAGGGGGACACAGCATGTCGCTGGGACTGTGTCCAACGAAGCTACCAGTGACATGGGAGGAGAGGACTGATCATCCTCTTGTACCTGCAAGCTGGGCCCCCTGAGGCAGCAAGATTAGAAAACGCTGGCCCCCTGAGGCAGCAAGATTAGTGTTTCCGTCATGGCGCCGTGGTGACCCTCCGGGGAGACCGGTGATGAACCGGGTGTTCAGCCTTCGTTCAGATCGTTCAGATTCTCCCGAAGCTATTTTATCTTTCTCTCTCTGATGCTCGCATGTGCGTCTGACATGAGTGCAGGTGCAGTAACCGACGTCTAATGCAGTAACCGGCCGCTAATGCACAGGATTACCTCGCTATTCTGTCCTCTATTCGACCGCTTCTTTATTTCTCAGGGACCGCAAGGGCATGTGCACCTGACATGAGGGCAGATGTGGTAACATGTGTCTAATGCAAGTGAAGCAGCGCTTCCTCCGGGAAGTAATCGGCCCTCTTCTTTCTCTCCGTCTACGACCTCTCAAATCCGTCCAGCAGGGACAACCAGGACAGCCTGCACTTTGCTTGTGCAACTGTGTTTGTTTCACCCACTTCGTTGCAGCTATGTGGCCGGATTATTTTACAACGCAGCCACCAGCAACACCATACGCACCAACAACCCGACCGGTGCTCAATCAGTTTCACCCGAACACCTGGGTACCACAGTCACAAGGATACCCAGCAATGATGCCAACTGGCATTGCTGCCACTCAGCAGCACACACTGCAGACGCAACCCACTACGATCCCTGTTGAGCAGACGCACAGCTTCCCCATGATGCCATGTGGACACACTGCTCCTATACCACAGCATCCGATGGTATACACACAACTCAGCACACCACAGCCCCAGATGCCACAACAACCTCCACCCCAGCAATTCATGTCGCAACATCCCCCCACTTTCTTGAACCCTGTTCCTTTGCCTACCCATCCAACAGTGTTTCCCACCAGCCCATCACCTCTGACACCGCATCATTCCCAGCCTGCCACATACAACACTCCTTTCACACCACCTGCTCCACAACCCCAACCTGCACCTTGCAGCATCCCTTCCACACAACCCGCTCAACAATCCCATATACCGCCGCAAACGACCCTCCAACAAGCTTCACAATCTCACCCCACCAATGTTACCACTACCGATGCTGCACACATTGCCCCGCAGACACCGGCAATCACCCCCCAACCCCAGCCAACAAGCACAGCCAACACCCCCTCTGTCAGCACATTGCCACCCACACAACCACCACACGCTACGGGATCGGGAGACACTGACCCGCTCGCAGCACGTGCTTCTTCCCACCATCATCCGTTGCCACGCAAGCGACGGCGCTCACCCACACGCAGCAGAACCCGCACAGTGAGCACGAGACGCCGACGACGCACACGCAGCAGAGCACGACCTGCCAGCAGCGGGAGACAACACCGCCGACGCAGACACCACCGTTCCCGCGACACCCGCAGAAGTCGTTCTCGCAGGGACACCAGGCGATCTTCGTCGACACCTCCGCGGACCTCGGTTGTGCTCCGCAGCTATTCTACAGTGCGTGATGTTGATACCAACAAGTGGCATTACAGAGCCACACAGCTACGTCAGAGGCCACCCACCCCACCCAAGGTCCCACAAAGGACATTGGCCTCGCAGGTTCAGCGAATCGCCCTCCGCATCAAGGGCAGCCAAGCAGCACAACAGCAGCCCCCAACCGGACAGGGCACCTCCTCCCGCCAACAGGTTCAGCACAATCCCTCCAGCTCCGTTCGGACACCTGCCCCGACCTACGATGCATCAACAGTCGCTGCCCCATCGGGTCAGCCAACCCTCGAACAACTGGGCAAACAGAGCAGACCACCACAGATTGATGTGGCGCCATTTTCTGAGCTTTACGAACATGAGAAGCCGACCCCTCACGCCGTCGACATGGAAGAAGCACACAAACTCGCCAAAACTTTGGGCGAGATAGCTGCTGACAGCGATTTCAGGCAGGAGACTTTAGCCGAATTTGCACATGCAGTGCTACAATCAGGCACGCGATCAGCGTGCAACGAACTTGGGGCAGTGCTGACGCCAATATCGGACGGCGTGCGTACTATGTTATTCATTTCTTGGGCTGGAGAGCAGCGCAGAGCGTTCGGCACCCGTGCCACTGACCCACCAGGAGTGACATACATCTACACCGCCGGACACGGCACGAGCATTGCAAGTGCCGCGCGCATTATGCGCGAGGACTTGGTCCGCCCAAGTTCAGTCAGACACTGCTTCGACGACAAGTCCTACCCACCCATTCCCTCTTGCGTCATTTACGGGAATGCGACCCCAGGAGATGTATCGGAAAGCACGGTACATATAGTTACCGATCAATGTACAAGGCGGCCGAAGGGCCAACAGGGAGTGATCGTCATCGGGACAATACGGACTAAGTATCAGCATTACAAGATGACGTATCGGGACATGTATAGAGAGGCCTTCATCGTGGGGCGAAAGGGTGTTGTGAGGACCCCAGAGAAGTGGGGATTCCACTCGGGGCATTTCAGCATCGTTGGATTCGGCCTTATTCAGTGATGTTCTGTATTGCTTTCTTTCTTCTTCCGTGTCTACCTTTCACTCTCGAGTATCTTTTCTCTTCCAGGCCTGAATCCCGTTGCACATAGCTGTATGCAATCAAGCATTTGCTCCGACCCCGCTTTTGAGCCAAAGAAGAGACGATGCAGCTGCATGCTGGATGCATTGCACAAGTAGATGCCGACACTCAAGCCAACTATGTTGTTCATGCACGTGCTATTTGCAGCTTTTGCAGTCACAAGCAATTGTAGTTCCCCATTGTCCAACCATGTACAAACCGACACAGCCTCAGTGGCACACAACAATGCCAACAGGCATCATCGGTACAGCAATCAGTGCGGTGCAGCGACAAACAGCCTCAACCAGCAGCACCCCAATGCACCCGATTTCCCCACCACCAGGGATCCACAACATCCCACCCCACACCTCACCCCTGACCCCAACTACTTGGGGTTCAGCTCACCCTTACAGCCACAACACCACTTTCCCCCCTTTCCCTCCACCCCCTCCCCCACCCCAGCAGTTTACCGTCCCAGCTTCACCTACCACACTGCCAACCCCCAAGCCTGCCACTCCCCAACACACATTTGTGAGTCCATCTCCGATGACGACTCAAAACCCCAGCATTTCTTCACATACATTGCCTCAGGCCACCGTCACACCCCAACAACAACAACACACCAATCTCACGCCTGCAAATCCCCAGATACCAAACGACTTCGTTCAAACACCAGAGCATTGGGACAACAGACAGCTTTATGGCCTCAACCTACCCAAACACATTCAATCTACACCACATTCAGTGCACAACCGCACGGCAGGCATGCCGATCGCAACAGCACCATTGGTCGCATTTCTGCGACACAATTGGTCCTCGTACTGGCTACGTTACGCCGCACACGGCTTCGACATCCATCTCACATGCAGCAAACACATCAGCGAAGCCGTCTTTACCACTGAACTTATGGGTCAACTCCGAGCACGGAGAATTGATCTGGACCAAGCAGCCACCGCATTCTGCTGGCAAGAGAAGCTCACACTCGCAAAACGGCCAGCAATGTCACACCTCATCAAGGAATTGGTGTTATACCTGCAAGAGCTGCAGGACCAGTACAACGACGGCAACAAAAAGGACAAGCAAGATGTCAAATCAGACACAGACAACACACAATCGCAACCCACCGAATCTCCAACACCACCACAATCCAGCAAATCACAACCTCATCTTCCACTTCAACCTTCGCAGCCGACAGAAGCAGACACTCTGGCTGCACACCGCATCAGTGACCTGGAAGCACGACTTTCAACAGCACTGGAGACCATCGAAGCTCTCCGTGCTCCGGATGCAAACACTGAGGCACCCAGCACACCAGCACCAAAGAAACCAAAACGAGCCACAGCACCTAGCACTCCCATCAACACGCCCTCTCCACCACCTGTCTCAATTTCCACAATTGAGATTTCCCCCACCACAACCACTCGTGGACAGAAACGAGCTACCATAGATGACGCTACACACAACGACACCAGGCTTACCACTGGTAGCCTCTCCCCTTCCACAACAACAGTTGCACAACAAGATACCAACGCATTACATGCTTCCCCAGCATCGTCATCCACCACAGGTATGCATTTTCCGGGACGCTCCCTTCTGGGCGCCAAGCGACCGAAGCAGTCAACTCTCACACCAACGAAGGCGGCACCCCTCGATCCCAAGATGGATCCCCAGCGCATCTTTCAGCAGCCTACAAAAGCCAGTGTTTGGTTTCAGGATCATTTCACTGGTGTTCACTCTGAATCCGGCATCACCAGATGGTTTGGTGCCATC
Source organism: Symbiodinium sp. CCMP2592 (assembly GCA_905221615.1). Lineage (NCBI taxonomy): Eukaryota > Dinophyceae > Suessiales > Symbiodiniaceae > Symbiodinium > Symbiodinium sp. CCMP2592. The sequence continues at coordinate 105,840 of CAJNDT010000839.1, read as the reverse complement.
AAAGGCATCAGCGACAAACAAAAAACACAGGTCAAAAAGTACCTTGACATTGTTGCTTCGGAATTCCCTTCACTCAGCAACTCACAAGAACAGACACTGCAGACCGCTGCAGTCGCCTGGGGTGTCCCGCCCAAAGCCATCGACAAATTTGGCTCCCCAGCACTGATCAAACTTGTCGCTATCATCAGTCAGATGACAGAGTTACTCAGGCAGTACTTGATTCAACACCGGCAGACACTGGATCACACAACAATTTTCCGACAAAAGCAATTCAAGAACATCATACGCATTCTGGATCAAGTCAGATCCATCTTACAATTTGTCGCACCATTGGCAGAACCAGTCTCTACACAATTCCACCAAATCATACTTTGGCTTCAAGGCCTGACCTTGTTACTTCGTACACAGCATTTCTACCTCAAACATGAGGAAGGACATTTCTCCAACCTACAGAGACTGTTCGCACATTCAAACATTTCCTTTCCATCGTACACACTCTCTTTCTTTCGTCAGCCACAGGTGGTATATTGCAGAGTCACCACACAACAACCTTTTCGTGGTTACGTCTACATCGGCAGCACAAGTCACTCTCTCACACAACGAGAGGGCACTCGCAATCGAAAATTCAAGCAACTTCAACAACACAAGATTGTACAAGCCGAACTTGCCTTACGATGGTGGCTTAAACACAAATGCTACCACCAATACACACCAATTGTACTACAAGCCAACATTCCCACAGAGCAATTGGAAGCCACGGAGAACACTCTTATACAGCACCACCAATCCAAGCTCAACTTTCCTTACATCACATCACACATGAAAGGAGCTTTCTCCGGCTTCACAAAAGCAGCCAACAACAAGCACAACGGCACAGCCACCTTATGGGCGAAGCAGCGCCGAGGCAAACTACACCACTCCATTCGAAGCTTCAGCAATTCCCCCTTATTCAAAATACCAGGAAACAGGCATGGACCACAGTCTCACATCTTACTTCCAACACTCGCACCAGATTCGACACAACAAAACAACTGCTTTGCTCCGACACACCAGCAGCCACCGTTTACGCTTTACACAAACTCTCAAACAACTTACCACGACGCGACCGCAGACACGCTCACAAAGCGCTCAACACCGTCTTCAAGAAGCGACGACTTAAACCACCTCCGGTCACAAAACCCATTTACCTACAGCCACTCTTACACCCCACCTTCACCCAACAACTACGACAATTTTTGCGCTCTCGTTTAACAAGCAACAAACAACACATTCCACCATTCCACCTTCCCAGCACAAAACCTGTCTACAAAAAGCACCCACCCATGCAACAACTTCTACACAATTGGCGCGATGCCCACACCACATGGCAACCTGATACACCACCACCCTGTACATGCTCACCATTACAGTCACAAGTACCCCAGGAGCACATTTTCCACAATCACATTGCTATCCAACTTGCAGAACTACAACCACAACACCAGTTTTTGGCATACTCCGGCAAAAGCAATTGCCTTCAGAAGCCCACACAGTTGGCGTCACAATTATGCCGAGCCATACGCACATGGCACCGACACTATGGACTACCTTACAACCATCAAACGGCAAAGCAGTTTGTCTCTGAACAAATACCACAACACAATACACACTGCATTCAAAACAACATACTACAGGTCAAGATGATCAAGCAAGTCCAACACAAAATACCAACGGGCATCATCCATTGCGAAGATCACTTCCCGAACCGACTCACGTGGTACTGCCCAGCACTATACCACACTGCCATACACAACACTTTTTTTGACAAAGAGATTTTTCGGATGTCGCAGCGCCAACCTCTACAACACCACTTCGATGTCTACACAGACATCCGCAGTCTTCTACCAGCTTACACATGGGCGTTTCCACAGTGGGGACGCATCCCACGTGCCTACATTTTACCGAAAAGAAAGAAGCAATTCACGAAAGGACGTCCTATAGTGGCGTTCATCGACACCATGGGCAGGAAATTATGGGAAGCCTTAGCAGACGTACTGCAGCTGATGACCCTTCAAGCATGCCCAAACTCCTTTCACAGGAGACGGGATAACACAGCTAAAACAAACAGCGCTCTTCTTACATCAGCGCAGGAAACTACACGATTCAACAGATTACATCCTGTACAATCAGGATTTAGCTGGCTTCTTTACATCGGTCGATCAAAGCCGGTTTCTGTCAGCATACAGCATCATGGTTCGATGGTACAGAGAGAAGAACCCACTACACTCTTCCAAATTCTTCATTGACCACTCACAGAAAGACCCCACACACCGAGTCCACAGAGGTAAAAGCAGACAAAAGCAGCAGGAAGCCTCCTCCGGCAACAAACTTTGCATACAATTACAACACATACCACAACTCATCATTGCAGTGCTCATGCTCAACTATTTCACTGTCGGTACATCACTCATTGAGCAATTTCGTGGAGCACCTATGGGCTCGCCCTGCAGCCCAGCTTTATGCAACATCGTGGTTGCTGTAGAAGAGCAGTGTTGGCACCACACATACAAACAACTTTTCACGAACCACAAGCATTTTCCAGACCACAACAAGCAGGATCAAGCTTACTTTTTTGCTACCAGATACGTCGACAACCGCGTCCTTCTTTTGCCTGCACAGCTGACCCGACTGCCTCCTTTTGCACAGCTTACTGACGCATCTTTCTACAAACCACCGGTTCAGCTTGAAACTGAACCGGCCAACATTTTCCTGGGTTTCGCCATAAACCCTCAGCACAGCAGCCTTACGCATCAATGCACTTTGCACAAGGCGTATATTTTACACCCACAGTCAGCCACATCTGTTGCAACACTTCGCAGCAGTTTTCAGGCCCGCACACGCATGGTACGCAGAGTGACAACACCATGCAGCGAGGCCACATCAGCCATTCGAGCCATGCGCGATCTCTACATCGCTGCCGGCTATACTGATCAACAGCTGTAAGCAAAAACACTGTGCCAAGTTGCAGTGCGTGCGTCCAGAGCCATGCAACTTTGCAACATGTGAGACGCCTTGTACCAACACAGTGTTTCCCGCAGCCATTTACAGGGACTAACTTAGGCATCATCATGTATAAAAGTGCCATGACTGGCAGATTGCAGCCGAGCCACAAAGCGCTGAGCGGCCGTCCTCGGCCATCCATCTCCAAGCATAGCAGACGCCGCAACGAGCAGCCTGCGGTTGGCAGCCACAATCAACAGCCGGCGCCTTTACGCTCTCAGTTTCTACGTGTTGCAGAAGACGAAGATTTCCAAGATTACCAAGAGCAACACCAAGATCCGCAAGAACAGCAGGACGCAGCAGTGGCTGCACCGGCGACTCCGCCATTTCCACCTCCGCCTCATTCTGGTCCGGATTCATCGGCTGAGATTATTGAGTTACTAACACAGTTTCACAATTCGTTGCTTGAATCGAATGCCAAGCTGGAACGCTTGATACAGCAGGCCACAACGGTGTTGACTACTCAACACGAAGCCACCACTGCCATTATGGCATCGTGCAAACAACAACTTGATATTCTCGAGAGCCTTATGAGGCAAAACACACCAGACTGGTCCTGAATGTGCTGCTGAATCCGCTGGTATAAAAAGAGCCAGGTAGTGCACACCTCTTGCATTTGAACATATGTTGCTTTCGGATACGCACCATAACTTTGCCTTCTGAAGTTTTATGCCTCAGAGTCACACCTATTGGAATCCCGACATAGAGCCATGAGCGAAGCATCTCTTCCGACAAACACAGCGACTACAGCTTCGCCACCCATCGATGAGGCACGACGTGAAGCTCTCTCCGAGGCCATCATGGAGATTTTGACACAGCATCGGGACTATGATTCCGAAACTGGAAGCGAACCTTCCACATTCAGTGACGGGGCTCTACGCGACCAATTAGCCGAGTTTATTCTGCAAACAACCCGGCAGATCACAGAGCTAAAGCAACGAGTGGAAAGACTCGAAGCTTCGCAACAATAGGTGATCAACCATGTTCATACCACCATTGGTTGCTTTGCAGCGGACGGTTAAAACAACGATTGTCGTTGTTGCCAATTGTGACAGTCAGTGCACTCACTTCACATATGTTTGGCATGCAGCGATTGATGCACTCTTTCCCGCAGCATTTTGCAAAACAACCAGTTGTGTTAGCACCATGGAACAACGCACCAGATCGCGATCTCCCACGGCATCACAATGGAGATGGCATTGGGCCACTAACGGCTCTTCATGGTGGCGTGAGTACTTTATCGCATCTCAAGCGTGGATACGAAAGCATTCGGAGCAACCTGATCAGCGTCCGACATCAACGACTCCTACCCAAAAGGAGACAGTATCTACTACATCAACTCCTACATCCAACAAGCGAAAGCGATCAAGAACTCCGTGAGCAGCATTGCTGAGTTGACAATTAGATGCACATTTGCTGCCCCCGGCAGCCAACAACCACACAGCAAAGCTGTGCTACGAACTCCATCATATCTGATGAGGTTCAACATTAAGAGCATCATGTCGAAAGGTCATGCAGGTCTGCGCGGTTAATCAATTGATGTTTCTGTGTACCTCTCTCTCTCTTCTGAAGATCAGCGTATGCACATGCCTCAATGCAGTTGTGACTCCGCAGCCATTTCTCAGAACTACAGTTGCTGAAACATATTTAGGATCGCACACAGATGGACGAGGACGACGACAGCAGCCTATGGGGATCCGAAGAGATTGACGCCTTCCTGAGGAAGGATGACACCACCACATCCTCCCATGCAGTCAGTCACACACACAAGCAAAAAACAAAGCACACAACGAAGACAAAAAAGAAGAAAGACAACAAAGACAAAAAGGACAAAACAGTCATGAAAACAAAGAAAACACGCAACAACTCACCACCATCCCAATCCACAACACAACAACGTCGCAAACACCTACACACTACAAGAAGAAAGAGGACACGGTCTTCGCATTCAACATCATCAGCATCACCTACGGCAACGTCACACCTGGCTGAAGAACAACACCGATCTCCATCTCGAGATCCTTGGTCTTCTGACTCGATTGCACCTTATGATATTGTGCATCCTACTATTCAGCACAAGCGGTCAAAAACAGCTTGTGCCAAAATGCTGGTACGTGCAGGATTCAGGTGTCGCTGCCATTTCAAGATCATGAGTGAATGTCCCAACAGACTCGCTGTTGGACCCTAATTTTCAGGACAGATGAGTGCTGCAAGATCCGCCTCGCACGACAAAAAAGCCTGCGCATAGGAACGTCAGGATGCCACCGCTTTGAGCACACATCATGTACATGTTCGTTTGCATTCTGTGCTTGTGTTGGTTGGTAGAAACAAACGTATGACAAAGCGAAAGGCTGCCAAGGCCGGCCTTCTATGGCACTCTACTTGAAGCATGTACGCCCCATTTGGGGCTGTGTGTGTGTGAACCTCCCTAGCACATGGGAGCAGAGGGTCACTCCTACACTGTTTGCAATTTTGCTTTTCAACATAATCCGACATTGGACATTTACCAAATCAACAGTTGCAGGGGGACACAGCATGTCGCTGGGACTGTGTCCAACGAAGCTACCAGTGACATGGGAGGAGAGGACTGATCATCCTCTTGTACCTGCAAGCTGGGCCCCCTGAGGCAGCAAGATTAGAAAACGCTGGCCCCCTGAGGCAGCAAGATTAGTGCATTTACGGTTTTCACCTTTTGCTTGAGCACAAAGCTTTGCACGTCTGCCGCAATCTGACAAGCTTTTGCAACAACATGCCTCTCTTTTTCCTCTTGCACTCGTGCTCTTGGCCGAATCCATCAGTGTGTGTGTGTGTGTGTGTGCGTGTGTGTGTTTGTGCGGAGGCGGCATCGAGCCCGCTGTGGAAAATCAGCTCAACAAATCCAGCCCAACATCAAGCAGATGTGAACATCAAGACTATGGATGCCTCAACATATCCAGCCGATGTGCAGGATTCCACCATGAAGTCGTGAGGTACCGTGGACATCAACGGCAATTTCAAGTGCTCGCATTGGTACATTGGTGCGGCGGAAGCGTAGTGATTCCCAATGCCTCGGTTCATCTCCTGGCCACGACATCCAGGAGCTCCTCGATTGCTTGGCGAGTTAAATATTTTGCGGCATCTGGCGGGTTTCCTAGTGAAGTGGGGTGTTTCACTTCGGAACGGTGTCTTCCCAAATCCCTCATGGCTGCACTGCCTTCCGCTGCTGGACTCCCGGCGGCACGAGTCGCGCAGCGGATCAGCGAGGTGGACCCGGTTGTGGTATAGGATGGATCTTAAATCCCCAATCATCCTTTGAGAGACCCGTGCTGTGACTGTCGCTTCGGAATGTTTGCCAGATGCCGCCGGGTTGCTTCTTCTGAAATAGTATACAAGGGTTGATACACAGGGTGTCACCGAAGCCTGGAGCTCTCGATGAATGTCTGCAGCTAGAATCTGGCGTTCCCCTGGAGTCTGTTGGGTCGGCTAAGAAACATACGCTGGCCTCTTGTGGTTTGAGATGAAGTGCGAAACCCTAATTCCCTGCTACTTTCAGAGACCAGTGTTGCGACTTCCGTTTGGGGATGTTCGTCAGCTGCCGCTATGTTTTTCTTCCATGATACTTTGCGTTGGGTTGGTATATTGCGTGCTATGGAGGCTCGGGGCTCCCGATGAATCTTTGCAACTACAATCAGCAGTTTTCATGAGGCTCCGGACCGCCGTAATCCCTGGGATGACCTCTCCCGGCACCTCCTCAGGCCGCGCGGCCCTTGACTCCACGGTGAGTCGTGCGGGCCGTGAATTCTTCGCTCTGGCTAGGTTGCACCGTTGCTTGCTTGCTTCGACGCTGTCTTGCGAAATAACTCTATGACTTTATGACTAATGACTCATGGACTCCATGACTCTTGACTGTATGTGCCTCTCGATGTCCAAGTCGGCCTAGGAGCCCTCACGCTACGGGGATCTCGATTGAGCGTTCCCACACATAGAGCATAGAGTGAACCACATCGAGTCAAGTGCATGGTACATAGATGACTCCATGACTCTGCGACTTGATTTCACCATGACTCCATGACGCTATCTCACTGTAACTCTATGACTTTATGACTCGTGACTCATGGACTCCATGACTCTTGACTGTATCTGCATCTCGAGGTCCAGGTCAGGCTATGAGCCCCACGCTACGGGGATCTCGATTAAGCGTTCCCACATATAGAGCATAGAGTGAACCACATCGAGTCAAGTGCATGGTACATAGATGACTCCATGACTCGTGACTTGATTTCACTATGACTCTATGACGCTATCTCACTGTAACTCTATGACTTTATGACTCATGACTCATGGACTCCATGACTCTTGACTGTATCTGCATCTCGAGGTCCAGGTCAGGCTATGAGCCACCACGCTACGGGGATCTCGATTAAGCGTTCCCACATATAGAGCATAGAGTGAACTATATCGAGTCAAGTGCATGCTACATAGATGACTCCATGACTCTGTGACTTGATCTCACTATGACTCCATGACGCTATCTCACTGCAACTCTATGACTTTAAGAGTCATGACTCATGGACTCCATGACGTTTGACTGTATCTGCATACGATCCTACACACTGGATCTATCACATAGCCCCACACTCTTCGCTGATGATGCTTTCGGGCCAATTGTCTTCTAGTTTTGTTTTTCAACTCAGGCAACGAAGAGATCGTGGATGAGAACGAGACGAGGTGGGAATCCTTGGGATTTCGTCGTCGGTCGGTTGCGCCGTGAGACTTCTGGACGAAACGTCGAAGAAAAAGGGTTTTTTTGTGCTCGACAGAACATCGATGCTGCTCCCGAGGCCAAACCTGAACTGTTGGCCAGGTCGAGTCCGACTCCCGGAGGCTCGATACGTGCATTGCTTCCAATTCAGATTTCTGCCCGTCTCAGGTCGAGCTCCGTCCCTGAATGGCAGAGCATACGAGCTCGGAGAGGTGGGGCAGCTGGCGGCTCCTTTTGCTTGTCTCAGAGCATGCGTGGGCGGCAGGGCGAGAGTCTTGCAGGGTCTCGGCTCTCTAGCCAGGCCAAGCCGAGGTTGCAAGCGATTTAAATCCCGGGTGGCTCTCCTGCGCCACATCGCCATGGCTTTTGCTGGGCCCTTAAAAGTACACATAGGCGACCGTCCCAGCGATCTGTGTGCGGGGCTGCTGCACGGTCTGGCCAACTGGCTCGGGGCACCGCCCATCCTCGTTCGGGGCTTTCAGCGCGAGAAGGTCTACATGCGGGATCTTGGGCGTGCTTTGGCCGTCGCCCCCATCTTTCTGCAGCTGCGGGAAGACGGACGCGACGTCGCCGAAGCAGTGGCTTCCCCGGCGTTTGTGCACTTCATTCGGCCAGCGCTAACTCCGCTGGAATGGGTCGTCACTGTTGACCTCTATCTCGAGCGTGGGGACGAAGATGAGGCCTTGGCAGTGCTCATGCACCACGAGGTGCCGGAGCTGGCAAATGAGATCTGGGATGACACGCTGCGCATCATCTCCCAGCACCACCATTCCGTCCTCATGATGCTGATCATGCGAGGATGCCTTGCCGTCGATCATCGGCTCCCGGTGGAAGACTTCTCTTCCTGGCGTGCTCCGCTCCTCTCGCTGGCCGTGGAACAGCCTCGCGGTGATTTCGAAGCGCTTTTGGCATTGCGGGCGGATGTTAATTTCCCCGACAGTCGTGGTCATACCCCTCTGGCTCATGCCGTCTCGGCCTACTCGCACGGTTGCACCACGATGCTGTTACGGGCAGGTGCCTCGGTCGTGCCGGACACGGGACATTGCCCACTCCTGTTATCTGTCGCCAAGAGGCAGCGTCAAATGGTGCATATTCTACCACGTGCGAGGGCGTGCCCCCATCGCTGTGCTGTAGCGGGCAGCCTTCGCGGGGTTTCTCCGCATGGCCTGGCGTGTCAATGGGACGACTCAGAGACCATGCGCGCTTTCCGAATGCATGGACACCACACTGCAGGCCCGCATCCACCGATGCTGCCCGTTTGCTTTTCTTTCAGTGCACGCGAAGTTGGCCTGAGAAGCTGGAGCTGAACATAACTTCATTCTACAGCACTGCCATCGCATGCCTCCGGTGGGGTTATTCGCGCAAGAACAGAGTGATCGGGTTGCCATCACTTACGTCTCTTCCGAGTCTGTCCTGGCTCACGCACTGGCCCTGCGCCGTGCCTTCAGTGGGGGCGACTATGACTTGGCCGCCAACATCCTGGAGCGTCATCCCTTTTTGATCGAGGAGCAAGAGCATGGAGTATGGGGGGATCACGGTCTTCCTCTTTTTTGAGCGGTCATGCGACGGGAAGCCGGAGCTATTTCTACGCTCCTAGAGGCGCGGGCATCTCCGAACGCGGCGCGCGGCCCCGACGCTCCGCTTCTGCTTGCGGTCCGACACGGGGGGATTGGATCGACCGCCATACTCCTCCTGGCAAGAGCAGATGTCAATCACGTCAGTCCTGACGGCCACTCCGCACTGAGCATCGGGGCGGAGCGTCGCTCCCCCCCTCTGGTGTCGCTCCTCTTGGAGTTCCGCGCTCATGTGAGCCCACGTCTCGAGGTATTCGTTCCGCTACTGAACAGCACGTTCCTGCGCGTTGGTCAAGGCCGCGACTACTGTGCAACGCTCGTTCTACTGCTGCGCGCCGCTGGTGGCTTTCCGCACCCCGTCGGGGTCCACGCGGCAATCTCGGAACTCCTTCCGCGACTCGTGACCGATGCAAACTGGCCAGCAATCTTTGTTCTTCAGTGCTGGGCGCAGTCGCAGTTAGGTCTCCAATCGAAGGTTGGTCGCGACTGTTGCCTCGCCCAGGCTTCTGGGTCCTAGGCAACAGCGTGTGGCTGTTGCCATACGATCGCGGAGCCAGTGTCATACCGAAAGAAGACCTACTGCGGAAAATAAGGTCCTGTGTGCAGGCGATAGGAAGAACTCCGCGCGACGGTCCAGGCTTTCTTCCTCGGTGTGCTTATCTTGTTCAGGTCCTTGCCTCGTTGACAGAGACAGACTTTGCTCGTCGCGATGGGCAGCTCCTGGACAGGCAGGAAACTGTTTTGCTTGGTGCTGACAAAAACCAATTACCAGCATTCGCGGGAGAACCGGGGAGCCTCGACAGGCGGAGGTTGGTCCCTATGCGGCGAAGCCATGCCTCCGAACAGGCGGGGATCGCAGGGTCTCGGCTCTCTGGCCAGACCAAGCCGACGTCGTAAAGGAGAGGTAGATAGTTTTCTAGAGGCGATGGCTTCGGCGTTCTTGCACCTGCGCATTGGTCTTGCACTGTGGCGCCAGCAGCAAGTCGAGCGCGAGCCGGACGCTGCTTCTCGTCGTGCCACGACAGAATGTGATGTTGGAGGATTTCCTACAGCTGCCGAGTGGGAGGATGCGGGCAAGCCGACGGCTTCTTTCTCTTGTACCGTTCTCACACAAGCATGTTGAATTTTCGGTCAGCTTGAAAAGTCCCGAGCCTTGTGCAATGTTGAAGTAGCAGTTTTGCAGGTCTGGCTGCAATGACGGCTGACACGACGTCAGAGACCAGGATCAAGCCGGCCTTTGCTGAGGCAAGTCGAAACCTTGCCCTTCTTTGAAAAGCAGGATCTCTGAGAAGACGAGCTTGCTGGAACCATCCAAGATGATTTCTTCTCCTTGTGTCTTTTTCACTCCCTGCACGGCTTCATCTGGTCGGATGCGATAGGTGAGGCTGCATGTGCGTGAACAGGTCGCTCTAGGAGTTTCTTCCAGCACGATGAGACGGCAGATGTTGCTGCTGGGACTGGACTGGGTTCGGGGTGTCTTTCCGGAGCAGGATAGAGTGCGCTGCTAGAGCGGATGCAGATGCTTGAAAGCACAGCGCATCGCATCGCAGCGCGCTGCAAGCAGCACTGCTTCATAGACGCAGAGCAGTTGAGGCTCCGGCTCGATTACTTCCGGATCGCTGGTTTGATGAGCGAAGTGACGAGGCGCGTTGCGGTTAGAGTGAGCTCATGCTTGGTGCGCTTCACGCTTGAGACTTTGTGTGATTGCTGAGCCCTGGTCTGCCTTGCTGACAGGGTGCCTTGGGATCATGGTCATCAGGCTGAATTCGATACTGCTGCCGCCGGACGCATCCAGGCATCGGCCGCCAACGCTCCGAGACACACAATCACCAGGGTTGCAGCAACAGCTGAAAGCTCTGCACTAGACCGCCGCTTGGCAGGCTGAGAAGATCTCGGATCTGCGTGAAGTCCAGAAGGCAGAAGTGCACTGCAGCGGACCAGGCAGCATTGGTGGCCGTGGTGTTCAGTTCGTGACTCTGTTTCTGAGAGGTATGGTCTTGGACTTTCTGCAAGTCGGTTGGTATTTCGGGTGAAGCTGTTGCTGCAAGCCCATACCGCCCTCTCTTGACACCACGCCAGCCCCGGATCGAATCCTCCAGGGCGCACCTGGTTGGCGGAGGCCAAAAAGCCCAAGGAAAGTGCCCCGGCCACGCGTTGATCGGGTTGAGAGGCCTAGCGGCCTAGCGCGAACTGCATGATACCTGGCCTCGAGAAAAAGTATCCCAATGATAAGATTCAGGATTTATAGCTATTGCGATGGTCTCGAAATGGATCTCCGATGCTAAGATATATGATTTATTGAATTTGCTTTGATCTCGAAATCTTGCTCCAATATTAAGAAATACGATTTCTTGTCGTTGTTTTAGTTTCGAAATCCTGCCGCAATGTTAAGATATACGATTTGATGGCGTTGCTTTGGCTTCGAGGCGGTGCCCTAATACTAGCAAAATAATTTGATACTATTGCTAGGATCTCGATATTAATCTGTACGATTTGTTGTCATTGTTTTAGCTTTGATCTGGAAGTGGTGCCCTAGTGCTAAGATAAATAATTATTGATATTGCTTTCCCTAGTAGTGCCCAAATTTTAAGATATATGATTTATTGCTATTTGATTGATCTCGAAATGATGCCCCGATATTGAGATATACGACTTGCTTTCGTTGCTGTGGTCTCGAAATGATCTCCTAACGCCAAGATGATCAATTTATTATCGTTATTTGGGATCTCCAAATGGTGCTCTAATTTTACGATATGAGATTGAATAGCATTGAATTGATTTCGAAATAATATTCTAATGTTAGAATGGATGATTTGCTGCCGTTGCTTCGATCTCGAAGTGGTGTCCCATTGCTAAGATATACGATATATAATCGCTTTATATTCTCGAGATTTCGAAATGATATTCTAGTGCTAAGAGATATGATTTCTTGCCATTGCTTTGGGCTCGAAATGGTGCCCTAATACTAAGATGGAAATCTTTTTATCGTTATTTTTCGTAGTTTTACCTAAATTTTCAAATATAAGATATATTATCGCTATTTTGGTCTCGAACTGATATCCCTCCTACTAAGATGAACGATTTATTATTATTGCTTTTATTTCGAAATAATATCTCAATATAATTGTACCCTCAATACCAAGATATACGATTTATTATCGGAGATATACGATCTTTTGCCGTTATTCGAATTTCGAAATAGAGTCCCAATATGTTGCTTTTATCTCGTAGTGCTATTTCATTACTAAGATAAATATTAAATTTTCGTTGCTTACATATCGTAGTGGTGACCCGGAATTAAAATGAAATCTCGAAGCAACAAGTGCTACGATTAATAATTTATTTCGCTATTTTATTCTCGAAAATTTTGTCCAAAAAGAAGATTTACGATATCTAGCCATTTATTTAGTTAATCTAATCTACTCCAAATCAATTCAATTAATCTCAAGCTGCAAGGCTCAATCCAATATAATCTAATCTCGCCGCTATCCCGCTAAATTAGACTTCGATCGATCCCATTCCGGCCCACTTAAGTACGGAACTCGATATTAAATCATTATTTAAATCCAATCCAAACTCAGAGATCTAATTTCAATCCCAGACATAAAGAGAAGTTCAACCACAATTTAAAAATATAAGAAAAAACTAATGATATCATATAAAGAAAATTCATATTAAACCTCTTCATTTTAAATTCAATCTCTCTCCTATCTATATATATATATTTAGAATAAAATCACAAGCTCATATTTATTTTTATTCTAGATATTTAATACTAACCAAAATATAAAAGAATAAAAGAAATCAAATTCAAAGATAAAGATAGAAGATTAACTTATCTAATTCCCATTCCAACGATTTAATTAATGAACATATATAAATCGCATCTAAATCAAATATTAATAAGATTCGGTATTTCATTCGCAAGTGACCTAATTAATAAGAGAAAAATATAGGTTTCATTTATATTTTCCCTTTCTTCAAATGATATCTGAAGAAATATTAATGAATATTTTTTTCTATAATTCCTATTCATTTTATTCCGTCAAATATCAATATAAAATATCGAGAAATACGAAGTAGAATAGAATGAAAGTGCGAATTAGGCGAAGAAAAAGAAAAAATATATTTATATTTAAGTCTATAATTTTAAAGATTTTCTATAATCTTGATATCGATCTCATTTCCTATTATAATCTAATATTAGTCGAAAGGTGAATATTATAATTCAGATGTATATGAATTAGAGACCAATAAGCCAGATTTCGTTCACTTCTCTTTCCTTTATTTGGATTATTGCATACTTACGTTTGGGTTTCATCAGAAATAAGGCCAACTGAATGAAATCAAAATTCTCTTCAAGTTACTATACCTAATTACCTATATGGTATTTCTTGTGCTTTGATCCGGTTCCACTGGACACTGCTCGACAACCTTAACCCCTAAACCCGAAACCCTCAAGCCTAAACTCTATTTAGGCCCCTATAGTCTCAGTTCACGGTCAATGCAAAGAGCAGCCCCGCGCCGCGTGCAGTTTGAGGGTTCTTGCTGCGGAAATTAGGTTGCCAGAATAAGGATAGACATAATGTCAATACTGGTAAGAATAAGACTTATACTCACGGTCATAAGAACAATTACAAAACAATACAAATAGCACGAAAATAACATAGTGCAAACATATATGGATCTACCGAGTGCAAACATAATAGGATCTACCGTGAGTAAAATGGCTTCCTCGCAATGATAATTTGAAACAAGTTCCTGGCAAGATTTCAGGCTTAGCATCAAGGGATTGTCGCGCACGGGAAGCACGCAGCAAAATTACAAGGAACAGCATTCCATCAGGCTGGAAAACAAATGGTCTTTGTGGTGCCACTCTCCCTTCATGTTCATCGGTTCCGACGAAGAAGTGCGGTGATGACATGAGCAGTCGGCGTCAATGAAAAGCTGAACCCCGGACCCCCTAACCCAAAAGCCCCTAAACCCTCAACCCTAAAACCAGGCGGGTTGCTCGTGTTCTTGGTCGTGTCTGCATACCAGGATGCGATCCAGTTTGCCATGTCTCGGTGTAGCACTGCCGCAAACAGGCAGACGCCTTTACCAATGATACGCCTTAAACACTCCCAGTCTCGTTTCTGAATAAACTGAAGGCTTCGCTGGACAAGAGAACAAGGGACGAGGATTTCAGCTTCGACTTTGCAAAGCCGATAGCCTTCTGTAGCTCTTGTCGCGTTCGCTGTTGCCCGGAAGATTTGTCGTCGGTCAGTGCTTCACAGTCCGAGTTGAGAATCGGTCGACCAATATCGCCCCGGAATCCCAGGCTCACGCCCCAATTCTCTTTCAGCCATGCTTCCATCTCCACTATGAAGTTCTGGAAGGCCGAGGTGCCTGTCTTGTGTGGCCCGACATGGATCGGCATCCCGGGGCCCTCGCAGGCTCTCTCCGCTTCAGAGAGCTAGGGCAACCAAGAGCAATGCAGCGCCCACAGCCGAGCGACATGGAAGGGCCATGAGCAGACAGTTTGGTACATTCTGGGTTTAGGAATTTCGTAGGGGGTTAGGGTTGAGGGGTCATGAGCAGAGTTTTGGTGCGTTGCGGACTGAAAGCTCGGGACGTTTAAAGACAAAGCGCATCGAGCAGGCTCTGCAAGTGTAGTTAGGCTCTAGCTGCACATAACCAAAATATTGCCGCTGATGGCCGGCGGGTCGTAGGCTGTATGGCATCTCACCTTAAGCTTTGGGTCTTGGCTGTTTGGGTTCAGGGTCATGATTAGAGCACCTGTCGGACGATCATTTTGTCACATCCCTGGCTCGGATCGCACAATTTACCCTCAAATCGTCACTCTGTTCTCGTTCGCTTCTGTCGTACTCAGAATTTCGCCCCCGACTCTAGACTTCGCGCGCTCAACCCAAACGCTTGTTTTTGCTGGCTCTTCGCCCGAAACCTGCGGGTATGAAAGGAGATATGCACCAAGATGCCTCTGGCAACTTTGGTGTCTGCTGGCACGGCACCTTCCGGTTCCGAAACCGGCTCAGGCAACATCTTTACAGCTTAAAATCGAGGGTTTCTGTCATGTCTAGGGTTTAGGGTTTAGTGTTTAGGGATGTCTGTGATGTTCCTGCAAGGGCTATATGGTTTCTGTCCGACTCCAAAGCAGGTTCGGGCCGGAACTCAAGGTATAGGGATTTCAGGCTTCAGCTTCTAGGGTTTAGGGCTCATGTGTTATGGGCGCCTTAATCGTGAACATCGTGTTCTGGGGTATGGTCTACCACTGCATTTAGATATACTAAGGAGCTCCAAGGACTACTACTACTACTACTACTACTACTGCTACTACTGCGACTGCGACTACTACTAGTAATAATGAGAATACCAGTTAGTTATTACACTAATAATAGTCACAACTAGAATGATAACCATAATCACGATAATACAACTTCAGGCCGCTCTCTGTTGAGGATTTTGGGCCTCAATTAAGGTACGAGCTTTATGTTCAGCGGCTCGAGGACCAGTATCTGGCTGAGGAAAGACCATACCGAAAAGAGCTTAGCCCGCACACGTCTTAAGATTCAGGACACAAAAACTTACCTCAACAGCTAACCTAGGGTTCGAACAAAATCTACACTTGTAGCTAATTTGGAGAATCCAAATGCCCTAAGCGGTACTTTTATCCCCACGTAATTACTCAGGCACAGGCACAAGCCCCCCGTAAATGATAACGAACCTCTTTGAACAACCCCATAAGCCCCTTTTACACCTGCTTCTACTTCTCAAGGCCCTTACACCAACACCATCACTATTATTAGTATATCGTTTTACTATATAATTATTATTAGTAGTAGTAGTAGCAGTAGTAGTAGTAGTAGTAGTAGTAGTAGTAGGAGTAGTAGTAGTAGTAGTATCATCATCATTGTTTCTAGATCAACTGTTTTAGTAATCATTATTATCATTAGTATTAGTAGTCGTTGTTGTACTACTACTGGTGTTTCTAGTATGGTTACTTGAACACAACTCCTCTGAATCGACCTTGGGTCGTTTTTTGGCAAATGTCCGAAGGCGCGCGCTCCCGGGCACAGCAGGGAGGGCGCGAACGGGTCATCTGGGCCACTGACAGGCAGGGTTTGGTTCGAAATTCGATCTCTTACAAGCGTCTGATAACGCTAACTTAGTACAGGTTCACCGGTGTTGATCGAATTCTTACAGAAGTCTTTATACGGCTTTCTTGCTTTGACAATGCGACTTTGTAGGGTTTCCCAACAGCACTACGGCTTGTTAAGGCAGGGCACGAAGTCTCGGACTTCGGATTAGCACTATCTTATCGGTCGCAACACTTGTCTTGAAGGAAATCGGGAAATATGCTTGACATCAAACGAAGGACCAAGGAGATTGATCTACAGCTCGACCTCAACCTCTTCGTCCAGAGGCTATACCCGATTATGCGGGGAAGAGTGCGGGTTTCTGACTTGCGACTTTGCAGGGTTTGTGGCCACTGGCGCAGCCGGCATAAACGCTCAGACCCAAACCCACCAAAAGGCCCAGAGGGTGCGATATCGGCACCCCCTTCCTTTGGAAGGAGGCGGTTCTGGAAAAGCAGACTAGGCACCGGGTCCGCAGCCGAAGCATCAACCAAAAACAAGAACGGCAAAGCCTGCTTGGTTTACGGCTTCGCGGTTTAGGCTGTAGGGTTTAAGGTTTAAGATCTAGGGTTCATCTGAAGGCGCAGGTTTGAAGTTCAGGGCTTGACCGGGCTAGGGATTTCGCATTGACCTATGCACTCATGGAGTTTCAGGTTGACCGATGGGCCCTCACAAAGACAGCTTGGTTGATCCGTCGGTCAAAGCAAGGCTCCCTGAGGAGAAACTAATCCTCGTCGGAACGTCATCCTCAGGATTCGTCACCTCGGCGTTTAGGGGTTGGGGGTTTAGGGCTTGGAGTTTACGGTATAGAGTAAAGTTTAGGGATGTCAAGGGTGTAGCGTGAAGGATTTTGGGATTAGGCTTTGGAGCTGTGATTCTGCTACGTTGTGCTGGCTCTCCCTGCTTTATGGAGTCGGCTCACGAAGGCTCTTTGTGAGTAAAAGGATGTAAAAGGTTATGTTAGGGATTACGGGCTATTTCGGGTTCAGGGTTCGTCGCCTCAAAGCGGTGGTGTTACGAGGCGTGGCTCAGGTTCCTGTACTCCAAAACGAATAAGGTTAGGGGTGAAGATTCACGGCTTCTAGCGTACGGGGTATAGCGCTTTGCGTATGAGGCTTTCTCGTACTCCTCAAGAAGGACTCTTGGGGGCTTTGTGCCGAGCATTTTCAAAAGTTTGTGGTGGCTTTAGGGCTCGTGTAGGATCTGTGCGGTGTGTTCGAAAGGGGCCAAGGTTGTAAATGTTTCAGAAAACACTGTTGCCCACTAATATGTAGTGGGGGTAAGGATTTAAGGTGCTCCGGTTGCTTCGGTTAGGAGATTGCGGTATGTACAGGATTAGCAAGACTTACTGTAGGGGCCTTAATAATTAGAATAAGGTTTTGGGGCCTACTATACTATAAGTATAATAAGGAACCCCCAAAAGAGCATAGGCGATTATTAAGGCCTCTATATTAATTCCTAATCTGAAACCGTCCATTCAACCCCAAATGGGTTGGGAATCTGTTTCCTTCTCGACCGGCTTCGTGTGGCTGTGGGATCTGGGGTTTAGGAACATTATGTGGTTTAGGGTCTAGGGTTAGCAGCTGTTTAGAGCTTTGCGGTTTAGGGCTTCGGGATGCTTTCGGGTTCAAGGGCCTTATGGGTTCATGAAGGCTACGGGCATTATGGGCTTATGGGTTTAGAGTTTACGGCTTAGGGACCTTATGACATGAAGCAGAACTCGAACTGCACCCTGCGACCAGTATTGATACAGTACTAATACCAAAACCATTCACCGAAATAAGGCTTGATTTGTAACGCAAACCCGATCAGCGTGTCACGCCCCTAAAAACAACACAACTGAAACCCTAATCACCCTAATCACTATACAGTTGCCCTCGAGCCCTGAAAATTCCTTAACACCCAAAAAACCTTACACTCGGAAATCTACACCGCCAAAGCCGCAAAGGCTTTCAACCCTAGAAGCCTCAAACCCCTTTAGCCACAAAACCCTCACCGGGCCCTAAACCCAAACCCGCAAAGCCCTAAAATCCTAGACCTCGAAACTCCCCATCACCAGAGACCCGAAGCTTCAGAACCCGCCTTGAAAAGAAACAATACCCTAACCTAGGAACTAAACCCGAAACTAACAGGAAGACATCGAGCCCAGCCTGTGACGCACCGTGGTACCAGTTTTGTTCCTCACAGGGAGACCATCGACGACCACTGATGTAGGGGCGTCAATAATTAGAATAAGGTTTTGGGGCCCATTATACTACACATATAATAAGGAGCCCCCGAAATAGTATTTCGGGGCCCCATAGTACTCTTACTACAGCACGAGCACCCTATAACACAGGCGCCACACCCTACTGTAAACCCTAAAACTGGTGCCACCATCGCTGACTCGGGTTTTGGCTTCTTCGCCCATGGCCGGATGAACAATGCCTTCTCTGTGCTTGGGCATGTTTACCTGGACCCTAAGGAACCTACCTTGTTTAGGTTTCCCTAACATGAATTCTTTATATAAGTCCTTTAAGGACTTATAAAAAGGTAGGTTACTTGGGGTTAATGTAGGGATTAGGGATCGCCTTCTAGATTGCTGTTTGAACATGAACCTGTGTGAGGGCACGGTGCAACAATGGCCGCTCATACCTGTCTACGCCAACAACACCCCCAATTGCCGCGACAGCCAAGCGCGGTTCCAGACGCAGCAGAAAGCCAAGCCGCGCAGCAGAGCAGCTCGTTCGCCAGGGGCCAGGTTGAGGGAGTTTAAACAAACGAAAAACTCCGCTGGCCTGCGCCAATTCAATCCAATGTCGGGCGTTCAAAACAAACTTCGCGCAGCCAACAAGAAGACTCTGCTGCATACCCAGGTCGGGTTATGACCTGCTGCGTAAAGGCAAGACAGCTATGTAGCTAAGCTCGGCAGCAGATAGCCCGCTCCGGAAGGGATTGACAAGATCACCACACCAAGTGCTTACAGATTCACTCTTCGGCTACCTGTCTCATGGGCCAGTAGCCCAGGTCCCAAAACTCCCAGCTGTGTTTCCAGGTGAAAGCTTAGGCCTCAGGACCTCGACAGCTCAAACAACCGGAGCAACAAACTCCCAACGGCATCAAACCTAAAACCCCCTACTTGAGTCCTACTGCCTCTGCCTGATCCGGCAGCTGGATAGGTAGGCCAGATCTGCAGACTCTAAGACCTTCAAGAACCATGTAAATGATAGCTTCAGTCTTCAGCAACCCAATATACACCCCGCCTATTCTGCAAAACTTAGATGGGCATACCATTCTTTTTTTGCCTGTCAGCTGGGTTTAAGATCATATCATGCGTCATGCGCGAACCTAATGGAACTATTTGACCAGTTCGGGATCGACTGTACTTGGACTCCCAAACCCTGAACCCCAAAGCCCCAAGCCATAAACCGATATATCCAGAACGCCTTAACCCCCATAAACCCGTCAATCTCACAACTCAACCCCAAACCCTAAACTTAGCTCCACAACTTGAACACCAAAGCCCCCAAACCCACCCACGAAACCTTCTTATGGATGCCTTTCAGGAACCACATAGAATGCTCTTGAGCCGATATAAAAGCTCCTTAATCCCCATCACCTGTCAATGCGTCCTCGATCTGTTTCATCGTGAAGTTGTCATCTGCCTCGTCACGCGAAGCTGCCGATGCTGGATCCTCGCGGGGACTTGGATTTTCACGCCAGCTAATATCAGGGACTTAATGATTAGAATAGGGTTTTGGGGCCCAGTATTCTACAAAATAAAACGGAACCCTTCAAAATAGTATAGGTAATTATTAAGGCCCCTAAAGTAGTGTGTAGAGTTCTGAGTTTTGGCTTTCAGATTAGAAGGAGTCCGGGAGTAGGTATCCGGGTAGAGAGGGTTGGGAACTTCGTCCATGGTCTGTTGGATTGTGGAAACTCATGTTTTGTCTGAAGCTTGCAACATGCACCCTGGTGTTCACAGCCCCGAGACCTGCAGCTAGGGTCTACGGTTTAAGCTTAGGGTTTGGGGTTTAAGGTTTAGAGCTTAGGGCCAAAATCTACCACCTGAAAACCAAACGGTGAGACCCTGTCACCTCGAAACCCCAAGCCCTAAACAATCTGAACAAATCGACCCATAAACCTCACATTTACATCCTGAAGGCTTTGGGGCATCGGGATTAGAATTCAAGGTTAAGGGAACCCAAAATCTTAACCTTTAAATCTGAAGGCTTTGAGGCCCAGGGTCGTGAAACGTCCCAGGCCCTGTGCTGCTGGCTTTTTAACTTCCTATTTCCAAGACGCCAACCATTTCACGAAGATGCGGAACACCCTTAACCCCTAAGCCCTTGCACTGCAAACCGCACCTTCCAAACTCCAAAGCATGAATGAACCTAAGAAAGCCCCTGACCCAAGCACTGGCCACCCTTTCACAAGTCCTTGCAACTGAAAAGCCTTACAAGGCTGTATGAGACATTTCTAAATTCTCCACGAAGCGACATAAAACTCTTGCCAACAACTCTAGTACAGTGTCTCTAATGACGCCTTAAACCTTCGACAAGTCCTTGTATCGGTGCATCCTGCCGGCTATCTCGGCCACCTGCCTCGTTTGCAGACCTTCCGGAGGAACCCGTCTGGGCTTGGGGCTATTGGTTTTAGGGTGGCTTGTACCCCGGGGTGTTTTTTGGTCAGTTCTGGAGCAAAAGAAGAACCAGAAGAGACAAACACAAAGTAAAGCTGAAGCCACTAAACCCAAAGCCATGCTTATAGACCCCTTTAAGGGATCCTAGGCACCTAGGCCTCTGTAGCATTAATCGAAGAGCCCCGGAGCTTCCCACAGTACCAGGACCCCCCAAGGGCCCTTTAATAGAGTCCTTATGACCCTTAACAGTGGGTATTTTGGTCCGCTTCTTTCTGTTACTAGTAATTACTTTTTTGCTTTCGGTATATTAGAGGGTAGTTGGGGGCCCTGTTACAGGGTTCTTATGGCCCTTAATCGTGGGTATTTGGGGTGTACTCGAAGGTAGTTGGGGGCCCTGTTTTGGAGTCCTTAAGGCCCTCATAATCGTGGGTATTTGGGGTATACTAGAGGGAGTTGGGGGCCCTGTTTTAGAGTCCTTAGGGCCCTTAATACTCGGGGGCCCTGTTATAGGGTTCTTGTTGGGGGCCCTGTTTTAGAGTCCTTATGGCCCTTGTAATCGTGGGTATTTGGGGTATACTAGAGGATAGTTGGGGGCCCTGTTTTTAATCCTTACGGCCCGTATAACCGTGAGTATTTGGGGTATACTCGGGGGCCCTGTTATAGGGTTCTTATGGCCAGTAATAGTAGGGATTTGGTTTTTTTTTGAGGGTAGTTGGGGGCACTGCTTTAGAGTCCTCAATGGCCCGTATATTCGTGGGTATTTGGTGTTTTCTAGAGGGTAGTTGGGGGCCGTGTTTTAGAGTCCTTAGGGCCCTTATGATCGTGGGTATTTGGGGGTATACTAGAGGGTACTCGGGGGCCCTGTTATGGGGTTCTTATGGCCCTTAATAGTCGGGATTTGGTATATTACAGGGTAGTTGGGGGCCCTGTTTTGGAGTCCTTATGGCCCTTGTAATCGTGGGTACTTGGGGTATACTAGTGGGTAGTTGGGGGCCCTGTTTTAGAGTTCTTAGGGCCCTTATGATCGTGGGTATTTGGGGTATACTAGAGGGTACTCAGGGGCCCTGTTATAGGGTTCTTATGGCCCTTAATAGTCGGGATTTGGGGTATATTAGGGGGTAGTTGGGGGGCCTAGGTAGCAACTCGACCTTGAAGTGTTGAGGTGCGACGGAAAGCCAAGCCATGGAACCCTCACCCTAGCGTAAAACTGTGAAACTCTACATGTGTGTAGATTCTTTTGGAAAACCCAATATGAATTTGTAGGTACCCTATAAAAAGAAAGGTTTTGGGCATGTTGAAGTAAACTCTCAACCAACCCTGAACCTTAGACCCCCCAAAACCTCTCGACGCTGAACCCCAGAAGACTAAAACCCCAAACTAAGTCGATCCCATGAACCCTCAAACTCCCTCAACCCCAAGCCCTAAACCTCTAAACCCAAAACCCCTAAACCTGAAGCCTAACCATACATCCCTTTAAGGATCCCTTTAAGGAATCTGAAGGCCTTAACCCTAAACCCTCCCGCCCAGCTGACCTTCTGAGGCAAGTGGTGAGAAGGGAAGTGCGAGGACTGTGACGAGGCTCTTATAAGCCTGGGCTTCGGGGTGTAGGGTTATATTGGCAGTTTAGGGCTTTGGGTTTAGGGTTTGGGGTGTAGCCTAGGATTTAGGGGGCTAGGGGTTGCTTAGGGTGTAGGAGTTTAAGGGTTGTTTAAGGCTTACGTGTAGGGGTCTTGAGGGGTTAAGCGGGCCGTAAAGGGATCCATAAGAAGCTTCGGGGTTTAGGGGCTTTGGGGCTTAGGGGTTTTAGGGCCCAGGGTTTAAGGGCTGTTTAGGGTTTAGTGGTTGCTTAGGGTGTAGGGGTTTAGGGGCTTAGCCTGGGGTTGGGGCAACTCGGAAACAAGATCTCTCGGATGCAGAGGATAGAGATACCGCATTCTGAACCCGCGCAAAGACGTGGCAACGCGTCTTTCAACCCTTTAAGACCGTCAAGCCTTATCAGGAATTCAGAACCAGAAACAATGGCAAAACCCAGAAACCCGTGCAGCTTCCTACAAGTCTCAACGTAATGACCCCTCAAACCCTGCGCAGGCCTGACGTCGAAAACCTAGAAACGATAAGTCCAATCGTAGTCGGTCTCTGATCCCCTGGCAGGAACCCCTTGAACTCTAAGCGAACTCTGACAGAGAACCCTAGCACACCCGCCGAGAGCTAAGTGGCCTGGAGTAGCTGCCTCTGATCGGCCACGTCGTCGGCATCCATGTCCGGATCGATCGTCGGATTGTGGTCAAGGTCAAAACTTGGAAACTCGAACTGCACATCAGCGATGAGCGTCAAAACCTGCCCCGGAGGTTCAGACATCTTCGGGTGTAGAGTTTGGGGCTGAGGTGTAGGCTCCACGGGATAAGGTTTCGGACAGCTTCGGGGGCTTAAAAAGTAGGGGCCTGAGCAGCCGGAACAGCATCACGCAGGACGTAGTAGTATACCAAACAGCTTAAGGTGTTGGGTTTACGACCCACATGAGGACTGAAGTAGCGGCACGTCATCAGCTGTTTTTTCCGAACTGCGTACCATGTGGTTTAGGTCTAGGATGCTTGAAAACCATAGCGCCCGGGAGAGGTATGGTAGGGCTCCGAGCTTCGGTTTCTTCCGGATTTGGGATGTTGGGACAGAGCTTCGGAAAAAGGGCACAGCGCCCGAAGCCCCTTTGCAAATCCCGCCTGTATCCCTCAAAAGCTTAGGCCTAAACCTCAATCATAGCCCCCTCTACCTTGAAGACTAAACCCTGCGCTTGTTTGCAGCATTACACCCCCAAACCCGAGTCCGCAAATATGGGGCACCCAAACTAACAGGAAACTGCTCAAGACCGACCAAAATCCCGAAGCTCTGAAGCACCAGAAAACTCGCTCCCCAAATCGCCCCGAAGGCCCCGAAGAAACCCATCGACCTAACACCAAATCCCAACCCCGAACCCAAAACCCCCAAATCCTAGGAGACTTTGTGCTCGCATAACAAAGCCCCAAAACTTAAACCCTAAACCCTTTCCCAAGGTTTAGAGTGTAGGGTTTAGGCCAATCTTCTGAATCCTAAACCCTACACGATGCCTCCAAAGACCGTCCCGGTGGTGAAAAAGCCGCCAAGAGAAGTCGCGCGAATCCCGAATCCGAGAAGATGCCGCGGAAAAGCAGCACCACCTAGAGTAGGGGCCTATACGGGTTTAGGGGTCCTTAAATTAAAGGGCTCCTCGATCCTTAAAAGGGTTTCTTAACGGGATACAAAAGGGGACCTAGGGTGGAGGCCTATGGTTTAAGGTTTAGGGTTGAAGGTCCAGTTTTAAAGCTTAGGAATTAGGGTCTAAGGTTGAGGGTTTTGGGTTTAAGGTGTAGGATTTCGGGGTCCGGGCCTAGTTTCGAATCATATGACCCCCTCATTGCAACACCTGAGGCCCGGCAGTGGGTCGGCTTGAAAACTATAGGGGTATTAATAAGTAGAATAAGCTGTGGGGGTATATTATGCTATAACCATATTGAGGAACCCCCACAATAGTATCGGTAATTATTTAGGCTTCTATATTACCGTTCCATGTGTAAGAGCTTCGGGCTTGTTGGGATCAAGGTTGTGCTAGGGATTGCATGTACGTTTACGGCTGAGGGTTTAAATCTTTGTATTGCGCTGCATTTTGGAACGGCTTATGTAAGGGTAAACACATAGAGTGCTTCAGTACAAGGCGAGGGCTTGTTATGATGACGTGTCTGCCCAGTATCCGTGTGCCGAAGCCTCAAAACTCAAACCGCAAGAACCTAATACCCAAATCCAAGACCCTCGACTCTTAGAGACTGAACCGCCCAAAGCCCAATGAACAAAGGAAGCGCAAAAGGGTTTATGGCCTAGGTCCCATAGAGTCTATAGTAGAAGATGTAAAGCCCCAACAGTTTTGATATTTAGCCCTTGAAGCAAAAGATGGGTTCGCCCTAAACTCTGAACCCTCAAGGCGCGGTCCCACATAGATGCACACCGAGTCACCAGGTAGTACGCAAAGGGTTTCCACTTCAACATCTGACGTCGATTTTGCACCACGGTGCACTCGACACGGAGCTGCGCCTCTTGTATGCTTCGCCGAGTCCGGATTCAAGGTTTCAGGCTTCGGGTTTAGGGTTGAAGTTTCCAGGCCTAGGCCAACTTTACACGTGATGCCAATGAGGACTAGCTGAGTGATGAAGATCTTGAAAAAGTACTGTTGATGATAGAAGTCCTGCGTTACCCACAATTAGGAAGATACCATAATTCCCATAGTCCGGGGTCATTAAGGGAATGCAGGATTTATATTATCAACCGTATGAAACACTGGAACACCCCATGCCTTCAACATACGAAGGCCCACGAAGCTCAAGGCGAAAACTGAACCCTGCACACCCCGGCACGCGATCTCCTGGACCGCGACCCCACAACCCCTAGGTTCAAAACTCTCACCACTGAACCTTAACCCTAACACCCAGCGCCTATCAGAACCTGAACCCTGACCCCTACACCTCCCATCCAAAACCCTATCCCCGAACCCCTCAATCCTCAGCCCGCACCCCTTAAACAAAACCCCTCAACCCCAGAACCCAACCCCTATAACCCAAAAGCCGCTGGATCCCACCATAGAGAACCCCAAGTGATGCAAGACCCTGGGCCCTGCCCTGGGCTCAAACAATAACCCAAACAGCGAAACCTTCAAGCCCCAAAACCCACAAACAACTCTATACACATATCTGTAACACTAATCAATTCCGAAAAAAAAGCGCGCTCCCTTAGGCCTGAACGTCTAAACAATAATCCTAAACCCTACGGCCGAAGCCCGATAACCCTAAACCCTAGGCCCTAAACCTAAACCCCAAACCTTAAACCCTAACCAAAATACCGGTGCCTGCAACATTAGCTGGAAGACTTCGCAGGAGGAAAGGCACTCGGCATCCGAGACAGAGCCTGGAAATGCTGTCTTTGACATCTTGGGGCTGACGGGTTTAAGGGTTTGGGGGTTTAGGGTTTAGGGGTTTCGGGGTTTGGGGCTTAAGGTTTACGTTAATGGCACTAAACCATATAGTTTAGGATTTCCCCAAAAACAGCCTTGGTAGGGTTCTTCTACAGGCGGGCTCTCGGAAAATCACTGTAAGGATTCAGTCAGGCCTTCGGGTTTAGTGTTCCTTAGAAAATTCTAGTAGAGGTTGTATGTTTCGAATGGCCGTTTATGGCTTGGAAGGCGTCTGAGAAAGGTCCTGAAAGGAATTGTTTACACATGTTTGTGTTTTGCAACAAGGGTTCTGACAGGGTTCTAGTCAAGCCTGCATTGGGTTCTATAGCATTCTATAAGAGTGCTAGTAGGGCTGCATTTGGGTTTAGGGTGTTAGCTAGGGTTTAGGCCGACGCCACATCCTGGATGCTGCGAATTGTCTGACCGTTGGGGCCAATCACCTGTCCGATTTTGAACTGCTTGACGCTATTCTGAAAAATTCTGAAATGCTCTAGGACTCTACTTGTCCGGGTTAGTAGGGAATGGAAGAATGGTAGTAATCAGTTACAATTGTACCCCATTCATCCAGTCCCTACTAACCAAAGATAAGTCTAGGAAGAACCAGTCCGGCATGGCGTTCGGCTGTGGGTTGTCCACAGCAGCTGGTGCACTGCTGAGGACCCACACAAGGGCCTTGGCCTGTTCACTGGCCTGGACCTGCAGTTGCCTCAAGGTTTTGGACTGACGGACGTCCTTGCCGCGAACGTCCCTGAGAAAACCGACCTGTTTCAGGCCCTCTAGCAGAGCCTGGTCTGCGCTCTTCTGCTTCAGCGAGATTGCCAAGGGGCTCTTGTTGGACTCGGGGATCGTCGCAGGGAAAGTGAATCCGTAGTATTTCAGGAATAACTCTGCGGGGGCGTCGAACGCTTTCGAAGCCGACAGGGCGGAGGTAATGATCTACGCGTGGGCCGCTCCTGTCACCTCCGTTGATCAAATTGATGCCCGCATTCTTCAAAAGCTTGCTTATGTCTTCGAAATTCTCATCCCGCTGCAAGCCATCTACGTCCACAAGAACGTTTCTCACTCTCGACTTCTCAAACATCGAAGCCATGGCACGTCTAGATACCCCAGAACGGCCGTTCGAGATAAGGGTTTGGGTTTCCGGTTTTGGCATCGGGGGTCTATTTTTAAGGACCTCTTTCCACACCATTTCCGGTTTAAGGCTTGGAGTTCGGGGTTTAGGCAGACGACTGGAATTTCGGATGAACTCCGACGAGCAGAATGAAATGCGAGGCAAAATCCAGTAGGGGTTGTTCGGACGGGCTTGTGGGGGTTGCTACGGTAAAACACTGAAGTTTAACTTGTCAGGTTCTGAGCTCGAAATGGCACTAAGCGAGTCCTGCAAAGCCGCTTTGGGCTTTGTCAACTTGGACCGACGACCAACGAAGCCCTGGACCCTCTATCGCGTAGGGGCTCTTCAATACTTCCAAGGCGCTCATGATCAGAATTCGAGCTCTCGCGGTCGACAAGCTACTCCTCGCGGTGACACGCACGCACCAATCAGTACGGAGGCAGATGGGGTTAAGGGAGGGCACGATATCCACATAAACGAACACCGCATTCAAACACCGCATAAACTATGACCGTACATAGATACATACGTACATCCATGCATCCATCCACCCATACATACGCCGCAAAGCGCCGCAACGGCGACGATGAACAAAAAAGCGCTGAACTCGACCCGATGCCTTAAACCCGAAGAACCCTGAAACACTCGAAAGAGCCCCGCTCCTCGAGCTACTCGGCTTTAGACTCAGCGAACGCAGCAGCTTCCCCCCTGTGAGGATGCCACCACGCCCCAAAAGCTCCCAAACTGCTTCTTCCCTGTCCGCGACCTTTTTGGGGCTTCTTGGTTCTGGCAGGTTCGAGGCTTATGATCGTCAATATCTGCTGTTGTGATGCCATGGGCCTTCGGCTTCCAAGCTTTGGTGGGTATTCAGGGTTCAACGGCGACGGCTAAGTTCAACCCGTGGGATTTAAAGCCTTGGATCAGGGTTTGTCGGGTCAGGGCTTTTTCAGATCTCAAAGCATCGGGGTGGATGGACAAACGCCAGCACAAGTCTGCGGGTTTTGACGTGGCTAAGACCTTACTTTGTGAACGGAAATGAGCAATTGAAGCTCCGACGGACTCGTCTAGGGGGCAAATCTCTGGAGAAGGGAATGGTTGCGATTCCCTCGACATCGTCGTGTGCGTACCCAGCGGCGCAAGGAGGGATGACTGTTGCTGGACGGCCGCAGTATTTCGAGACGCCGGGATCCTGTAAGACGACTATGTCGACTGTGCCGCAAATCCCACCGCCAGGATAGCCTGACGACCACATGCCAAGATGGCCATGTCCAAGCCCATCCTCGAGGCCACACGATTTTAGGGGCTAAGCCCTCAACAGCCAAGCGTGGTTGAACTTGAATGTCGTCGTCGTGCGGGCTGATTTCCCGACGGCACTGCCCAGGCATGCAACATCGAAGCAAGCACCTATCACGCAAAAGCTTTTGGCTCTAAGCCACACATCCTATACAAGGGAAGTACACAGAAATCCATCCATTAAACTTGCATTTTTGTCCGTCGCTGCTGCCTTGGGATGCACCTGCACACATCCCACATTCCCAAACAAGCCCAGAGAGAGTGGCATGGCCTGTATAGCACCTTTGACTTACAAGCCTAGTGCTCCTTTGAGAATGATAGAAGGCTATCATTGTTCAGGTCATAGTCTATTTGTTGTCTTATAGCTTCCCTTATGAGACCTTGGAAAGGGGCAGTGGTCCCACAACGTACCATTCCGAGCGCCCGCAGCTAGTTCCAGGCCGCGATGGTTCGGGATCCCTTGTGCGGAGCACAACTTCCACACGACAAAAGCCACTACCCTGGGCAAGAACTCCTGAACCCTAAACCCTAAGCCCCAAAGACGTGCAGCGACAAAGATCCTGAAGCTTTAGACCCCAAAACCCTCCCGACCTGAAGCCCCTTATCTAAGTTGCAACTCCTGACTCACCCCAACCCCCCAACCCCCCCCCTACCCCCCACCAAAACAAACCTGAACCGTTGAAACAAGAGCTACGGAATGTGGAAGCCTTGCACTGGGAATCCGACCGGCCCGAACCGAGGCATTTTGATGGGTTCCAACTCTTCCTGCAACCAGTGGTACCTTGGTTCGGGGGACTGGGCTCAGAGGGGGCTTAGGGGTTTTGGGCTTCGGGGTTGAGTTTAGGGTCTGGCTTTGGGGGTGAGGGTTTTGGGTTCAAGGGGGTGAGGGTTCAGGGTTGAGGCCTGTCGCACATGGGCTTCGGCGATAGGAAACTGGGCTCGGGGTGTTGCGGCTGTGGGCTTGAAGCTAAAGGTAAAGTTAAAGGGTTGGGACTCTACAGTGTGATTTCCACAAAGGTCTCCAAAGGGGTACTATAAGTCCGGATTCCATAAAAGCTTTAAGGGAGTTCTATACGGTTTCTGTAAAGGGTCTAGAGGGGTCCTATGAAGTACAAAGATTCCATAGGGGTTTTACAATTGGCTCTGGAAGTCTATAACAGGTCTAACATGTGGTACAAGGGTTCTATACGGATCTCTAGTTGCGTTACAAGCATTCTATATGAACAGATGGTTGAGGGATGCTGGGGTTAAACACCGCAACCAGCAGTATCCGAGCTTGTCTCTTCGAGCTTAAGATTCAGGGTTTACCCTAAGCCCTAAACCCTTAAAGTGCCGGATGCAGAGGATTGGCTATCAGTCATAGGGCCTGTGGTCTAAGCATACCCTGAGCCCCACACACACACTCGGGCCTCACAAGGCACGCCAACCCCTACTATAGGATTCTGCTGATCAGCTCTACCTGGCCTGGGCCCCAATGCACTACAGCCCGGAATCCGAAAGAACCGATCTGCAGGATCCCCCCGCCCTGGCCCTGAAGCCCGTACACACCCTAAACTACACAACCCCAAACGCCAAAACCCTCGAGAAGAAAACACAAACCGACTTTAGAGAGCGAGAGACAGCGAGCGAGAGAGAGAGAGAGAGAGAGAGCGAGAGAGAAAAAAAACAAGCAAGCAGCAGCCGGGAAGCGCAGCCAAAATCGCTTCGTCGGTGATGCCGTAGCTAGCGAGCATTTGCTTCTGCTGCTTGGTCCAGAGAGACCTGGGTAGTTCGGAGGGGCCTTAACAATTAGAATAGGGTTCCTGCGAAGGCCTCTATAGAAGGGTTGCCATAAGGGTATTGTGGGGGTTTAGCATAGGCGCCTTACTAATTAGAATAAGGTGTTGGGGTACATTATACTGTCACCGTATTAAGGAAACCCCCTACATGACATGCGATGCTCAACGTGGGAAGTTCGGACCCCAAGTCAAACACAGTGGAAGAATCCTTATGAGCACTCTATAGCAGTCTTAGAGTAAGTCCAATAACATCTGGAGGCACACCCTGCAACACCTTTCCTGAGACAAGTCCCCACCCTGAACCAAAAGAACCTGGATCCTGAACCCTGGACTAAAAATCCTCTATAGCCTCCGTTGTAGCTTCTAGTTCTGCTTTAATCAGTATATATATATATATATATATATATATTCTGGACCCCAGAAGGTAACAAAAACAAGGGACTCCAATGGAGACTATAGGAAGTTCTTGAACTCGCAACAGATCGACTACACAGCTTCGGAGAGCTGTTGCCCACCAGATTTCCTGAAAATCTAAACCCCTTAGCGATTTAGGTTTCAAGGTTTGGGGCTTCGGGCCTACGGCTATGGTTTAGAGTTTAGGATTGTGAGCTGAGGGTGTATGGCGAAGACCACAAAACAGGGCTTAGAGTCTGGGAAATGTGGGAACTCACAAGCAAAGTCCATCTTGAGCTCAGGACGTTGCTCTTTGTCTGTGGTTTCTGTGCTTTTGACCATGGGAAGTGCAAACCTCAATACTGACCCCAACTGAACCCTTACTCAGCTCCTTGTTTTAAAGGGAACCCCATCCACCACCCCCACGCAGAACTTGATGAACAACCTTGTTCCCTTACGTGGACTTGTCATGCCGCAAAATACATGACTACCCCAAAGCCCGAAACCCAGAACTCTAAACCCCAGCACCCTAAACCCTACCTCGACTCAAAGCCATAAACCTAAACTCTAAACCTTAACGCCTAATGACCTAATGCAGCCCCAAGAGCAGGATCAGCTCCCGTCCCTCCTCTGTTGGCGGGATGTAGCCGTCGCACTGCAGCGGGACCTTTACTTCTCCAATACCCAAGGTGTAGGATTTAGGGTTTAGAGGTTTAGGGTTAAGAACAGTTTAAGTTTGCAGGATGTTGCTAAATTTTTCACAGACATGGCTGGTCTTGAAAAAGCCCAAGGGACCGTGGTGACCCCGTTCTTGAACGCCGTCGCAATCTCGCCCGCACACCAAACCTAGGAGTTCTTGCAAAGGATACACGGTTTAGGGTTTAGACTCTAGGAATTGTGGGGCGCTGCAAAGCTTGAGCATGTTAAACGTTGAGTGAAGGGGCCTGGCACTCGACTGCTGTAGGGTTTAGGGACTTAGGGTTTAGGGTGAGGTTCAGTTCAGGATTGAGGGCTTAGGGCCCCTTCTCTCTGGGGCTTGGGGCTTTGGATTCCCAACTGCTCCGCGGAACTCGTTTGAGCACCTCTGATGTCAGCACCACGACGATACTCCTGGTGTTGGGTGCGGCATCAACAGACTAGGATCAGCAGACACACTCGTTCAGATGCTTTTTTCAGTTTAGGGCTGAGGTCTCAAGGTGTATGTGAGTACGGCTTTCCCTTGTTTGGAGCAGGTCCCATGCCATGCAAGGGAAACGGAAGGGCTTTTAAGTGGTCAGGGCTTTGGGAGCCCCCAGACCCAAAACCACTAAATCCCAAGCCCTAAACCCCAAAGCACGTACACCAAAAGCGCCGAAATCCTGAAGCCTCAAGATCGGCGGTCCTTGTAGCCGTGCGAACGATGTCGAAGAGGAAGTCCTGTCAGCGCTGGGCATGGGGCTGTTTTTTCAAAGGACTTCCCTTAGGATGGCTTCAGCAACCTAAGGATACCCTTAAATATTCATAAATGACATTGTAGTAGTATGTGTGGTCCAACCCAGACTCCCAGAAAGGGAACCTTTGAAGGAACCCTTAAAGGAGCCCCTAAAGGAACCGTCAAAAGATGCCTTGAATGGACCCCAAAAGGAACGCTTAACGGAACCCTTAAGGGTTTCGTAAGAACTTCAGGGCTGCGCCACAAAGCAGATGCAGGCGGGCCAGCTTGTGGCGCAACCACGGGCTTGCTGCACGGCTTGTCATCTAGATAGCTATCTGGTCAGGTGGCTATGCAGTTATAGCTGGACAGTTTATCAGCTGTGTATGTATATATAATTAATTATATATATATATATATACACACCTGTATATATGTAATCATCTATAGCCATATATAAGTTCATACCATCATATATACATATGTATGTATGTAAACATACACTTATACATATGCATAAATACATACATACATACGTACATACATGCATACATACATACATGCGTACGTACGTACATACACAGATTTTTCCATACAGATATGTGCTAATCCCAGAACACCGCGAAAACAACCCTGAAGCGGTGCTCGGCGGGTCCAAGTTCTCGAGTTGGTCGCAATCCAAGAACACTCGCGTCTCCGTTTTTCTAGCGATCAAGATCCTCGAGGGTTGAGGTTTGGGGGTGGGGGTTTAGGGCTTCGGGTCTGGTGGGTTGAGGGTTGAGGGTTTAGGGTGTTAGGGTTTAGGGTGGTTGAGTTTGCGAAAAGGCCCGTAGGGGTTGTGGTGAGGTAAAGATCCTTGAGGCTTTAGGTCTCGATTGGCACTCTTGGGTTTTGTACAGATCCCTGGTTGTCAAGATTCTTTAAACTTCTGTGCTGCTTTCACGACAAATTGGCTCTTTGGCTTGGTCTTTATCAAGCTGCCTGAGACTTTGTAATTGGGGTTCGGTAGAAGGGGCTCTTAAATCCGAAATTAAGTGAACTTTGTCCGGGGTTTCTTGTACTAGGCATATACTGAGAAACACTAAAAGGAATAGTATCAGTGAACTACAAGTAATTATTCAAGCTTCGAAAAGTGTGCGGATGATGAAGCTTTGGGGGGTCTTTGCTGGGTGTTCGGTGCGTTTTGGGAGGGCTGTGCACATATGCATACACACAACATGCAACATGCCAATGGCACAGCACATCCCAGCAGCCTTGCAGATTGAAAAGGTAAATGAAGATGTCTGCTTTTCGACATCTGGGATGAACATCTGCCGATGCAGGCGTTCTCCCACGACTTGTTGCAAAATCCCCTACGCCCGAAACCCAAACGCGAAGCCCCAAACCCTAGACAGATCCTGTTACGGTTCCTGTTTCGGCTGCAAGTGAGGGATCACAAGTTTCAAATGCCGAAAGGCCCAAGGCGCATAGGCTGGGTTTGGGGTTTAGGATTCAGTTTAGGGCTCGGGGTTTAGAGTTTAGTTTGGGGTTCGGGGTTTAGGGTTTAGTTGAGGGTTCGGGGTTTAGGGTTTTGGGTTTTAGGCTACGGGGGCGTAGGATATTGGACATAGCAGGTCAGGCTTCAGTGTGTGGGATTTAGGGTGTAGGGTTTAGGATCTAGACTGAACACCTGGAGCCTTAAAGCCAGAGGCCGAAGTCTAAATCCTTGAAGAAAGATATTACAACCAGGACTCTGGTTCTTGGTAGAATTGGGGGAGTTTTTTTATGGGGACTGCTAGAAGGGACCTCAAGGGACTATCATCTCATAGGGATCCATCCCCTTATTCCCTACCGAGAGCCAGGGAAACAAGCCTAACCCTGAAACTCTAAACCCTCAAACCCTTAAGGCTAAACCCCGGTGCCCGGGACAATAAACCCTAAACCCTTGAGTCCTGAACCCTAAACCCTTGAATACAACTCTCACAAACATGGCCGGGGATCTTCAACAGACGACAGAGACTGCCGGCGCCACCCTGCAAGGACTCAGGGAAGTCGGGCTTAAGATTGCGGCTGAGGGCATAGGACTTAGGGTTTCGAGGTTAAAGGGTTTCGGGTGCAGGGCTTAGACTTTAGAATATAAAGGGTTGAGAAGTTTAAGGTTTAGGGTTCTGCAACCATCACAACACGCAAAATGCAGAGAAACAATGGGTCTTAGCGTTCAGACCAATACCCTCCCAAACCTAGGCACCCCACCTAGCCCTGAACTCCCTGAGCCCTGACACACTCCAAGTTCATAATATCACAACACATCAACAAAAACCTGTCACCCTAAGAATGTGCACTTCGCTTCATGATAACTTACAGAAGTCCTTTGAATAAAGCCTCGCGAGATAGTTGGCAGTAGTGCTCCTTCACAGACAAGGAGTATACCTCAAGCCCTTA
Source organism: Symbiodinium sp. CCMP2592 (assembly GCA_905221615.1). Taxonomy (NCBI): domain Eukaryota; class Dinophyceae; order Suessiales; family Symbiodiniaceae; genus Symbiodinium; species Symbiodinium sp. CCMP2592. The sequence goes on along the minus strand of CAJNDT010000839.1, from coordinate 71,311 downwards.
CTTTAGATTTTAGGTCGCCTATTATCCACCGGCCGTGTGATGGCAAAGGAAGCACAGCCCAAGACCTGGTTCCAATCCTTAGGTTCCCCTATGTTACCATATGTTACCATACAGAAAGGATCAATCTACCCTAGGTCAACAACGGGCCTCGTGATGGCAGAGAAAATACCTTGTTGCCACACCTTCTTCCAATCCTTACACTCCCATAAACTAACCACCGGCCTTGTGATGGCATAGGACGCACCCTTTGTACAACCCCTTGTAGCCGGTTCAAGAATCCTAGACTCTAAACCGCTAAACCCGGCTAAACCCTAAAGACAGGTCGTGCGATTCAGTGTTGGCAGAGGAAGCACCTTTGTAGAACCTTTGTAGAACCTTTTCTACAAACCCTAAACCCTAAACCACCCTGTTTTGGAAACCCAAAATTGCCAGAGGCCGGCCTTGTGATGGCAGAGGAAGATGCCGTACAGCCGTCGGCGATACAAATGCCGTGCCAGTGCTCGGAAGAGCGCCAGAGACCCGACCAGGAGAACTCCGATCACCGGCAGGCAAAGGATCCTTGCTTTTTTCAGTAAAGGGTTTAGAGTTTAGGTTTTAAGGTTTAGGGTTTAGGTGTAAAGGTTTAGTTTAGGGTTTATAGAGCCTTTGCTCAAGAGCTTGGATCTGTTGTTTAAAGCTGCCTCTTTGCCTCTTTCATGATATTTGTTCTGATTTGCGCCAGGGTTGAGGGCTGCATGCTTTGTAGCGGCTTAGGGTGTTTTCTTGAGGGGCTTCAAAGCAAAAAGGTTTAGCGCTTCAAGGATTTGCTGTGGTTTAGGCGCCTTGTCTTCAGGGAATAGGGCTTGAAGGACCCCTCCGAGAAGAAAGTTCCTGACTACGACTTTTTTGTATAATTAGGTCCTTAACAAAGTAATGGTATGCTATTTTCTGCTCTTTTCGGGTTGCAGGTAAGGCGGTGCAATTTAGGCGTGGGGCTTAGGATCCCTGGCGTAGAGGCCCTATTCAGGTCTTTTGCTTAACCTACGTAGAAATACCCTAGATTTCCTTATATCAGTCCTTAAATGACGGTAGGTTCTTTGGGGTTAAAGTAGGGTTCTGGGACCCTAAGCCGGGATGCCAGCCCAAGAGGGTGGAGGACCGATCGCGATCGTGGCTGAGCAACGGCGCAGCGGCCAGCAGCATAAGGAGCAGGAGGCCAATCCTTGATTGGGGTTTGGGGTTTTAAGGTTTAGGGCTCAGGATATTAGGCTTGGGGTATAGGGTTTGGAATTCAAGACTTAGGGGTACAGCGTTGGTTTGCTGTAGGACTTAGCGTTTAAGGAATTTCTGGGAAGTCGATGCCTCATAGACCCCACATCATGCTGGGGTGTGCTGATGCTATAAGTAGGACAAGGAACCCCCTAAGGCTCTTAAGAGCCTAACGAATGGTATTACCAAGTATTCAAGCATTTATAATAGAACGACCCGTTTCCATGACCTAGGTACTTCGTGATGTCCGAATATGCAGGTCTGAATACCTATTCTAGTCATCGGACTGTATGCCCCGTCAAGCTTTTAAAGTCCCTACATCAGATCCCCCGCTATCGGATCCAACCAGTCGGCATCAGTTCCGCGTGGTTCACCCTAAACCCTTAGCCCCAAACCTCAACCCTAAGCCCTCAACGCTAAACTCTTATGGAAGTCTGAGAGTCAATATCAGCTCCACGTGGTTCGCGGTTTCCGTGCGCCAAGGATACGTCCTCGCCTGAAGCGCCCCGGAAACCAGGAGGATCAAGCCCATGGAAGGCACCTCGTTTAGTGTTTTTGAGGGTTTACGGTTTAAGATCCTCTTTTTTTGCCTCCTGCATGGCTGAGTACACGAAGCAGGGAGTCAACTAAGATCCTCTTTTGGGGTTTAGGGTTTAGGGTTTCAGGGTTCAGGGCTTAGGGTCCAGGGTGTAGGATCCTTGAAAGGGGCGAAGGGTCCAGGGTCTAGGATTCTTTAAAACGGGGCTTAGGGCAATCAAGGCTGGTAGGGTTTCGGCTCAGGTTTAGGGCTCATAACTTTAAGCTTTTCGGTCTTACATTTTTATTCTATCTTAAACAGTTTGAACTCTTTTGGGCCCGGTTATTTGAGAAGAGAGTCTACCGCTAGTTTAGGGCAGCTTAGGGCTTCGGGATTGGGGTTTCCGGATACGGGTTTTTCATGGACTGTAGGATTGAGGTTTAGGGTTTAGGGCCGCAAGTCCAGGCGTTAAGAGCTTCAGACATGTGATGTAGAGGTTCATGGTCGAGCAGATGAGGTCTAGGACAGGATATTGGGTACGTTGAAGAAGATCCCGAGCAATAAGCTTAGGAATCAGTCTTGCTCTAAACGCTAAACTTGAGCACGTCTACGGCGACACGGTCAAGCATCAGCTGTAAGCCTCTAGAATCCTCTAAGCGCTATATGCACGGTCCTATGTACAGTAAGTGTGAAGCGAAAAGAAAGCCAATGTAGTGCGATCGTTCCCACACAGCCTCAACCCTGAACCCTGAACCATTTTTCGCTGGACCCTGCCTGGAGCTCCGGCAACTCCACCGTCACGATGGGCAGAGTAGCCACGAGGCCATTGCGAAGCAGCAACACCAGGCCATAGTAGTACCTTGGAGCACCGTCAAAGATGGGTTTTCGAGTTAGGCATGAGGATATCATGAACTTTCTGATGGGTCGAAAGCAGATCGAAAAAAGAGATGAAACCTAACCTTTTTCGCATGAGCTGAACAGAACAGAAACAACCCATAACTTCGCACTAAACCTGCCAATGCAAATCTCGGCACTTCTCTGGCTTGAACCGGTGGAAAAGGAAGCGATAGCGGTTGACGCGACGAAGAGCTCGGCCACTGGCAACCCGTGATGGATACATGACGGTGGCATAAGTCGCCCATGCGAGTATCGGCACCTGAGCGTTCGTCTACGTAATATAGGGGCCTTAACAATTAGAATGGGGTTTTGGGGCCCATATACTATATTTATAGTACGTAGTTGTACGGCTGCTTTAATGTTGATGTGGTTCCTGCTCTTCTCCTTGAAACTCCGGCCGTTCTTGCTGTTGCGAGAGACTATCATGCCTTACGGTACTCTCGAAGCTAGCCAATCGACTCAAAAGAACTGCTGCTGCGGCCGGTCCTACAACTACAGCTACATCTGCAACAACAACAACAACAACAACTACTACTACTACTACTTCTCCTCCTCCTACTACATGTCCAACTTCTTCTACTCCTACTCCTACCCTCCGACTCCGAGTAGAAGGAGTAGGAGTAAGACAGCGACTGGGACAGGGACTCGGACTGGGACTAAGACTATGGCTGGGACGAGGAGGGGTCATGGGGCGTGATGCCGTTACACTGCAAAACGTAGTGTGACAAGAGCAAAAGCACAGACGACCCGTGGCAGGCAATTGGAGTCAAGGCGCTGGTTGGCTCAGAACGCCTGCAGCTGCCAACCCTACTAGCCAAAGATGCTCATCCGACACATAGCAGATGATGCCTGCGGACTGAGAGGCTGCCAGGGATGATGTTCGAACATGTTGGACCAGGGTGGTGCTTGAATACCGACAACAAGGCGTCTCGGGGGGTCTGCTTGCTTTGAGCGCAGATGAACGGAGGGCCTCACAGAGCCTATGATACGCACTGTGGTTGTCAGTGGAAGGTTTTTGTTGTCGCAGCAGCAGCAGCAGCAACAGTAGCTGCAATCGCACTAGTCGTCGTCGTTGTCTTCGCCAGGGTAGGACTAGTAGTGGTTGCTGGAGGAATAGCAGCTGCCTCACGAGTAGAAGACGAAGTGTAGCAGCAAAAGCAGAAGCAGCAAACTGCTGCAGTCGTTGCTGTAGCGGTCCTCGCCGCAACGGGGATCAATAGCTGACCATCCTTTCGGGGATCTGCCAAAATCCGATGAAGAAAGGAGTGCTGTGCGGTGCATGCCCCGGGGCTGCACGTCAAGTATAGAAGCCTGTACAACCAGTTGTTCAGAGTTCAGGCCTGGAGGGTTAAGAACCCTGCACCCCAAATTCTAAGCCCTAAACCCGTCAACCCCCAAACCCCGGGTTTATGTACGGATACCCGTTGCCATCATGATTATGGCCCAGCCTGGATCAGTGATCAGGGAGCTGGTGCCTTGGCTGCTCCATCCCTGCTAACTTCTGTGCCCTTAGGCCCATAATAACTCACACGAATCGTTTGCGTTATGTTCAACATGGACCCAAATCCTGAGAGCACTACAGCTGGGGTGCACAAAGATCCAAGGTCGCAAGTTTTTGCGAGTTCGTCCCCCTAGACCCAACGTTCTACACCCCAAACGCTACAAAGCCTGAACCCTAAGCCCCAAATCCCAAACCTCAAGAGTGCAAACCTGAATGGACACCAGGGTTTGAGGCTAGGGTTTGGGGTGTAGGGCTGTGGTTAACTTGAGATGACACCTACTCGAATCTAGAGTATGCTGTATAGCGTTTCTGAAACAAACCGTAACATAACAAGCTGTTGCTGACAGATGCTTGGAGTTCTGATAATGTCAACAGACATAAACAACCCCTGAGAGCCTCAAAGTTTGGCGGGTACGGGGCCTAGGGCGTTTCGAACTTTTTGTATTCCCGTGGACGCTGCCTTGCATCACTGTGAGGGTTCCAGCCCTCCCGACCCTGGGGTTCTAAGGCTTAGGGCTTCGGATGTACGATTTAGGGCTTGTTTAAGTAGGGTTAGGGGTTTAGGGATTAGGGCTTAGGCATATTAACGTCGGCAAGGTTTGGGGTTTATAGGGTCCAATGCTAGGTCCGAAACTGAGAAGTATGGCAGCAATACTGGGAACGATAGCATTGCTGGCAAGAGCCCAGAGAATCAGCACCACAAGAGCCACACCCGCGAGGATCTGTCAATCTTGAAATGCTCTAATTACTTAATCAAACCCGACGGGATCCCTAACGCAGTGGGGCCGAATTCGCTTTTGAAGTGCCCATTTCGATACCGGCTTCGAGCACTACGACGTCCATCAGGATCACGACGACCATGAGGACGACCACGACGACCGCTGGACCGCGACCATGAGACCAGCATGAGACCACGAGAAGATGCCAGGAGACCACCAAAACACGGCCAGAACCAGAGAACACCAAGAGATCGTCAGAAGACCACCCAAGACGACCGCTGCACGAGGACGACCACGACCACCAGGACGACGGCTACCCGGAGACCACCCAGAGATCACCAGGAGAGCAAAAAGAGACGACCAACAGACCACCAGGAGACTGCCAGGACAACACCAGGACACCACGGCCAAACTGCTTCCCGTCATGTACTGGCAGGATTCAGGGACATGAGCAACATGCTTCCCCTCGTGTATCTGCGGGATGCAGAACCACGGCCAACATGCTTCTCCTCATGTACTGGCAGGACTCAGGCATTTCAACGCCAAAATGAGCCCGATGTATTGGCATTTACAATCGAATTTCAATCGCGCTTTCCGCGCCCACACTGCAAAGAAGACCTCGAAACCACCAAAAAACGACGCCGAATCCCATCAAAACCCTTAACCCTAAAACCCCAAAGCCTTCGAGGATCCACAAAACGCTAAACCCCATCCTCAATCCCAAATGACCCACCTATACTTGCTGGCAAGAATCCGTTGGGATTTGGCACGCAACGCAGAGGGCTCAACGTTGCCAGGGTGATCCTTGCGAGGAGCACTTTCAAGGCTGTTCAGAGCTTCAGGGCAGTCGGGTTGAGAGCTTCCGGGCTTATACGGCTTGCACGCAGCACTTTCTGTGCGGGTTTACAAGTCGAGGAAAAAACAGCTGCTACCACTACTACTACTCCCGCTACTACTGAATCTGGTGCTACTGTTTGTTCGCGGTCCGCACCATTACTTCTTGGATGTCCCTCGCTCCTAGTATTGCAGCACGGTCTGTCTAACATGTCTACTACACCATCACATCAACATTGTTACTGTGATTACTATCGGATTACCGCCACCACGATGAGCACAATTGACACTATTGATGGATTGATGAATCAAAGTTCTTGAAATTGTGCGTTCTCAGCTTCTACTACTATCCGCACCGTGACTACTGCAGCGACGCATGACTAGTTGCCTCTTTGCTCCTGCACGTCGACGTGCTGTACTCGAAAGTTGTCTTATTGGCTTCAGCGTTGCTTGTTATCATCATTGCCATTGCAACTCTGATGACGATTGCGGTGATGGTTCTCGCAAGCAAACAGCCTTCAAACCTGGATCTCCCCTCCCACAAAAGCACACGCCTCAACTTCCTGAACCCCTAAAACCCTGAACCCCAAACCCCTAATCCCTAAACCCCTAAACCCTTGAAAGCGCCAAGGATCGACAGGAAGAAGGCAAAGAGGCAAATGCCGCAGAGATTGAGGAGAGAGTCCAAGGGCTTCGGCCGCCCTACGAGCTTGGCCAGAAACCACCTGGGATCCAGGGCTTCACTGCTTGGGGTTTAAGGGTTTCGGGGTTAGGGCTTCTGGGTTCAGGGTTCGGGGGTTTAGAGTTTAGGGTTGAGGGGTGCAGGGCTTTAGGATTTAGAACTTAGGGATTTGGGTGAATAGGAGTTTGGGCGTTTGGGGTGTAGGGTTTTCCATGCCCCGAGCATGTTGACGTCCACCGACTCCATCTGTTCCCAGGAGCATCCATGCCACATCCATGCTAAGCTAACGTCCGCCTAAGCCCTAAGCCCTTGTGGTTGAGTCCATTCGTTCCCTAGGGCAGCCAGAGCCCAAGCATGGTTTCGCCCATAGGTAGCCAAGTAGCATGCAGCAGATAAGAAGTTCAGGGTTTGGGGGTTTGGAATAACTGAATCATGCCAGCAACAGACAACTGCTTCAGCTGACAGCCTTCACCCGTTCTTATGCTGCTAATCGCAGAGTCGGTATAAGATCATACCCACTTTGGCGGTACGTGTTCGTAACGCCTGTAACTAGTCCCTACATACCCTAAACCCAAAACCCTATACCAGCTCAGTTCTGATATTCAGAGTCCGAGATACGACATGAAGAGGATCAGGCAAAGAGCCGGACAAGCGAGGAGCCGCATGATGAACTTGAGAACCGGGCTGTCTGTCCCAGAAAGACCTGGTGTAAAGAACATCGGAGGCGCTCTGGGCCTGGGGTTCGGGGTCTATAGGCTTTGGGATATAGGGGCTTAGGGTTTGAGGATTTTTTTTTGAGCACGTCTGCTTTGCGACTGCTGACGTCCTTGAAACGCGTCGCAAGACCAAAAGATCAGGGTTTGAGATTTAGAGTTTGGGATTTAGGGTCTAGGGTCAGTCGAAAGGAGTTCAAAAGGCTCTTGGCAAGGACTTGGGGTGAAAGCTCTATGGTTTTTAGTGCTTAGGACCTGAGGGTTTAGGGGAATATTAAGGCTTTCCGGTTGACTTTAAAGGTTCAGAGTGTTGTCTGATCTAGGGTTGTTTCTTGACTTCTGTGGAGGGCTGGGGAACCATGATTGTGATCATTGCTACCCCATTGCGATTCATGCTGCTGCTGCGGCCACTATCTTCAGTGCTGCTGATACGAGTGTGGCTTCACTCGTCGTACTCTGGGCTTCCCTCTCTAATGCTATGGCTCGCACTGGCAGGCTTGCTTCTGTTGTTCTTTCTACTACACTCCTTTGACCATTCATGTTGCCACTGCTTTGACCCTGCACTGCTAGTATAAGCCGGAGAGGCAAGTAATGCGGACGAAGTCGAAATCGAGGGTCAGAATGTCCTTGGTTTGTCAAGGTTCTTGTCGCCAGAAATATCAAACAACGTAATTGCGTTTCCTCGTTATAGTAGCTTAAGCAAGCAGAACCCAGACTGGAGTTCAGTTGCTCTGGATGCGGGGCGAGACTCCAAGGGCTTAATTCTAGATGTGTGAATCATTACTCATGCTATTCCTTCGGGCTCCTTATCATTCTTTTAGTGTAGCACGCCCCCCCCCCCCTAAAGCCTAAACCCGAAACCCTTAAAAAACCCTGTATCGGCCTCACTCGGCTTGGGATGTTTAGGTGCTCAAGAATCCTTCGGAAATAGGTCACCCGATCACTCACGACAGGACAGAAGCCTTCCAATATACTAGGCCCTAAACCTAAACTCTTCTAGGGGCTCGAGGACTCAAGTAGCTAGCGATGTGATGTAGAAGCCTGGCAATGTAGAGCTGTGCCGTAAGGCTGCTGTAAGGGCTGCTATATGGTCCAAAGTTTCACGGTTTTGAGGGCTTGGTGTGTAAGGTTTGGGCCTATGACCCCCGTCCGCCGCTCCAACTCCCTCCTCCACCCACCCTGCCCTCAAATAGGCATTCAAGGCTGCCCTAAACCCACTCCACCCCCGATAGACCAAAACTACATGCCTAAACCCTCTAAGAGGGGCTCTTCTCCACCTCGAAGACCGACTACGGAAGTAATTGCCATCAACCTACCACCCGAAAAAATCGACAAAGCCCAAAACCTAGACCCTGAACAAAAAGCCCTAAATGTACCCCTACCCCCTAAACCCTAAGCCTAAAGCCTAAACCACCTAACCCCACACAGAACCCTTAAAGGGCCTTCAAAACCCCTGAACCTTCCAGGAACCCCCAAAACCCCAAACCCTAATCAAAAGCAGAACCAGCAAAACCGACCCTTATCAAACAAAAATTGCCATCTTGAAACCCTAAAGCCGCCCGCTCTCAAACAATAAAAACACGCTTTAGGGGTTTAGGGTTTAGGGGTTTAGGGTTTAGGGGTTTTATCGGTTTAGGGTTTAGGGTTTGGCTGCCATGTTTCCGTGAATTCCAAGAGGGCTTTCACCGGATGCTGCCACTCGATGGAGAGTTGCCTTGGAGGGAGCTTCCTTACTATAGGGTGACCCCAATATAGTACCCTAAATTTACTAGGATCCTTATTGTAAGGACCCCAAGATAAGGTACCACTAATTTTCGGAAGCTCCCATATTAGGGTCCCCTAAAAGGTACCACAGAGTTCTGTAAGAGGAGGGAGTCGAGCTTCAGGTTCAGGATGTTTCGGGGTTTTTGGTGGCGTGAGGCTTGTGGAAATTTCCGTTTAGGGATTGAGATGTAATGCATGCCCAAACCCTGAACTAAAGCCCCTAAGCCCCTAAACCCTAGACCTCAAAACGGTTTGAGGCGGCACACTATTAACCCTAAACCTTTCTAGAGCCCTAAAACCCCAAGGTGAACTTAGTGCGGTTAAAGATGAGTAAGCAAAAGGTATCCTTAGCAATAAGTCTTCTGGTTGGCCTTGTGTTTCCCTGCCATTCCGCTGATTAAATATATATGTTCAACCGTCCAAACACCCGTTTAGACCCCATAAACTTCAAAGGATAATATGGACCTGTTTGAGGACGCCCCTAACCCCGGACCCTAAACCCCCTAGGCCCTAAACCCACCGACTACTTGAGAGGGCTCATTTAGACACCCTATGAGACTCTACTAGAAGGCTCTTTAAGGAAAGCGCAAGGCAACCCTCGAGTTGAAAAATCCAAGTCACTGCATGGAGCCAAGAGCCTGACAAGAGACTTTCATCAGCGGGGTGAGCTCGTGGGCAGGGCTATTAAGTGCGGCTTTGAGCAGGAATTGCACAAGTCTTGGGGCTTTCGGAATTCAGGTTGGTGGGTTGGAAGCGATTGCGGCTTTAGGAATGCTGGCAGCTTAAGAATCCGCGTGCCAATTTCCAAAACTTGAGCAGAGTCTTGGAATTCGGGTGTCGCTCGGACGTCGGAGATTTCAGCTAGTCGCTGCACTGGACGCACCACGTTTCAATTGCCTGTTGTCGAAGTAGGAGCTACGAATGGTTCTACGATAGCCCTCTACGGGCTCTGTTGGTTTCATGAGGTTTCGGGTTTGGAGGCGACCAAACCATAACTACTGAAAACGCCATATAACGAGCTAGAAGTTGTAGTGGCAGTAGTGCAAGTTGAAGTGATACTGGCAGTGGTAGTGGTACTGGTAGCAGTAGTGGAAGTGACAGTGTTTCTGGTAGTGGTAGTGGCATTGGCATGGCACTAGTCACTAGTACAGCGGTGTTGGCACTGGCAGTGGCAGGGGCAGTAGCAGCAGTAGTCGTCGTCCTCCTCCTGGCGTGGTCATCAGCGCTAATACCAGAAGTAATCGTAGTAGCAGTGCTGACTGTGATCATAGTCGTAGCACAGCACCCGTAAGTAGTGGCAACGACAGCAGCAGGAGTGCGGCAGTAGTGATGGTCTTGTTGTGGTGGCTGCTGGCGCTGCTCATTTTCCGGGGTGCTTGTTGCGTACACTGGGGCTGCTTCTGCCGTCGTTATTGTTGTGCCGTTGATGGTGCTGACGCTGTCCCTGTTTGGAGATGCGGTCGCTGTCGCCCCCACTGCTTCCTTCGTTGTTGGCTATTCCTTCGTTGTTGTTGCTGACGCTGTCGTGGCGGAAGTGCGCTTGTGACTGTGATGGTCTTTTTGTTGTTGGTGTGATAGGCTGTGAGCATCATGCTTAAACTCCTCCAGGTGTCTCACCCAATTCTTGAATCTTAGTCAAGTAATTATCTACTGTTCCCGAAGTTGTCGGATTGGGGTGTAGGGTTAGGGGTTTAGGATCTACGGGAGTAAACGACCAGAAAATCCACGCCTGGATAGCCACAATCAACTGGCTCGCCACTGCCGCCGCAGTAAGCATGTTGAAACCTCGCATCGCTAGCTGGGATGTCGCAGCTTCTGGCTCAAGTGGAAAAAAACTTGAGTCTGCCGATGCTACTATCAACCAGTAGCATATGCCTTGCTGTGACGGAGTGTTCTGTTGTCGTATCGCTCTCGGTCTGTATTCCTCTGCGATAAATCCCAAGTCTAGCCGCTAGCCTTACAGCTCCAGCTTCGTGTGCTCGACGGTAAAGACACAGGAAATTCGGAAACTTCAGAAGAAGGGCCTTAATTTAGACCCAAACTGCTCACATGCTTCATATGATGGGACCCCAATTGTGGGCACCTGGACTTTCATTCCTCGGTCAGGCTCCAATAGCGATTCTGCACGTCACAGGGCCGTTCAACAAGATGTTAAAACCGACACCACTCAAACACTCATAGATCCCCTACATGGCCCTGGAAAACTTACAGAACAATCACCAGACCCATCTTGAATGCCATGTACCTGACAACACGCCGCCAAAACGCCTTAAACACCAAACACTGAACTCTGAAACCCGAAAACCGGAAACCCCAAAAACCTTCTGGAATCCTGATAAGCCCCGATAGACACGTCGTAATACCCTATAGAACCTTTCTGAAATCCTACAGAAGCCCTGCGGAGTAATCTGCGGCTTAGGCTCTCAGCTGGCTCGGCTCCATCTTCATCGTGCTGACGGCCACGAGGCAGAGAGGCACCAAGACGATCAGCAAGATGCCCGGGAGGACATCACCGTCCTTCCCAGTGTGTTAGGGCTGCTTTTTGTGGTATGGTAACCCTAACCCTAAAACCCTAAAACCCTAAACCCTAAACAATAAACCTTAAACCCTAAAGCCTAAACTCCCTAAGCCTTAACCCGATGTTGCTTTGGGCTTGGAGGTTGGTTCGTGGGTTAGGATTGAGGCTTCAGCTCAAAAGGACGCAGGGTTTCAGTTCGGGATTGGTAGCGTCATGCTTTTGGGCTTCATTAAGCTTTAAGCGTTTGATGTTAGGGGTTCTAGGGTGCTAGACAAGCCTAACCCTAACCTAAGCCCCAAACCCTATAAACCCTAAGCCCTCGAAACCTAAACTAAGCCCTAAACACAAAAATCCTAAACCCTAAACCCTGCCTGTAAACCGGAACTAAGCCCTAAACCCCCAAAAGCAGCCCTAAACCAAATACCTGAAGCCAAGCTTCCCCACAGGGCTGGCAGGTCCCCGTGTCCGGCCCATCCTCCACCGGGTAATGGCTCCTCGCACCGGGAGGGTTTGAGGTTTAGGGCTTCGGGTTTCGGGTTTAGGGTGCCAGGGGTTTAGGGTCTAGGGCTAAGGGTTTAGGGACTCGGGGAATAGCACCACATCATGAAGCTGTAGCGACCCTCATGACCTCCGACCCTAAACCCTGACATATCATGAAAGCCAACGATTGCCTTCATGACCCTACTGAACGCCGACTCTAAACCCTGAACCCTAAAACCGAGAATTGGAACAAGCCCTGAACCTTCTCCTCCTTATTCGTGGGCCCTCATGGACTCGGTGCTTAAACCCTATCCCCAAATCACAAGCGTGCAAAGCAAAACAAAAAATCGAAACCTCAACCCTAAATCTTGAAGCCCCGGACCCTAAAGCCCCTCTGGCCCAGATAACAGCCCCTGCAGAACCTACAGACCTTGTAAAGCCCTGCAGCTCCTCTGGCAGTTGTTGCAGGCCAAACCCTCCCTGCCGCTGGCACACAAGCCCAGCGCGCCTGACCCAGCTGCCGGTTGGGATGCTATAGCCCTTTATAGGGTGCAAAGGGGCTCTGCAGGGGACTAGGTGTCTGTTTGTTAAACTGTGATTTGGATACAGGGTTTAGGCTCCATTTAGGCTGCTTCGGATCACTTGTTATGGCCTTTTCATGGGCCTTTACTGGAGCAGGTAGGGTTCAGGCCCTGCCTGAACCCCAAACCGTAAACCATAAGCCCTTAATACTTCAAATCTTAAACCCTAAGCCCTTAACACTAAACTCTAAACCCTGCGAAGCCCTAAAGCAGAAAGAGAAGACCCATGTCGGACAGAAGGGCGCATTGCGGGGCTTTTAAGGTTTAGGGTTTCAGGGTTTTTGGCGGTGTTTAGGGGTTTTGAGGTTTAGGGCGTTAAGCTTGTGGGAGTTTCGGGCTTGAGCCTTAGCTAAGCCCTTCAGTATTGGGGTTGGATGGGTTCCGGGTTATGTCTCGGCCCCCTGGGGTTCATTGAAAGGGTTCCTCTAAGGGATCTTTCTAAGATTTCTTGAAAGCGTTCCTTCAACGGGTAGAGCAGGGTTTCGACGAATATTGTAGTACAGTACATACTTGCGTGTGGACTACAGGGATGGATACTCAGCTAATGACCTAGAAAACAATCCGCGTGGCACCGCGGCGTCCGGAGTGCCGACAGGGAGGAGGCGAGGAGCTTGGACTTGCAATGGAACCATGCAGAAACGATCATGAGATTCAGAACAGAGGACCCTAGTAAAACCCACTCAAAAAACGGCAGGATGTTGAATGGAATTAGGCACCTGCTAGGACCAAAAACGAAACCCCCAAATGCAGTAGGATGCTGACTACAAGGACCCCCAAGTAAGGAGAACGCCTGACTCCAAAGAACCTGGTCATCCCACCTGCAGGACACTCGTTCCTGTTCCGGCAGCGCAAGACTGATGCATGACCTGGGTTGAGGGCTCCAAACAATGAAGCCCAATAAGGTAGGAATATCCTTGCAAAATGCTTATGCTGATCTGCTTTACGGCTTAAAGGGTTTGGGTTTTGGAGTTTAGGGTAAGCTATCAGAACAGGCATGTATAGCAAATGATATATGTTTTCTTTCTTACGCTCATCCTAAACACCTAAACCCTAAAAACACTTCGACCCTGAAACTCGAATCAAGCTCCTCAACACGAAGCCAGCGGCAGGTGCTGGAATCCATGAAGGCCACGGGGTCCGCCCAGTATCCCGCTTGCTGCAGGGGTGGCTCGAGGCCCGCCGGGCCTTACGAGCTACGCTTTGGTTGGGTTGAGGGCTTGGGGTTTAGGGTTTCAGATTTAGGGTTTAGGGGTTTAGGGGTTCGTGTTTAAGGTTGTTGACAGAGTTTGGGGTTTAGTGACGGATTCCGCATTTTCTGTATCACCTACTACAGGTTACAGGGGCCTAGGATTTTGGAGGCGCATCATAGTGGACTGAAACTCAGGGACAGCCGGACTAAGGACTAGCTGGTAATTATTCTGAAGTCTGTATTATCAAGGGCGTCTGGTGCTAAAATGTAGTGCTCAGCGCCGGGCAGTCCAGGCCGTCCGGACAGCCCTTGCACCCGGCGTCGAAGCCCTTGTCGCACATGAAGGTGTCCTCCCCCGTCTTCTGAGATTTCGATGGCTTTCTACATGGTTTAAACAGGCTGTCACAGGGTTCTATAGGGTCTGACATAAGGCCCTAAACCCTAAACCCCTAAACCCCTATCTATGGTTTGAGGGTCTTGTTTGACCTGCGGACCAGCCGTCTATTTCGATATTCCTTTCCTTTCCGACGACATCAAGTATACAAGTATACCTTCAAGCGGACACGAACAGTCTTTGCTTTCTGGGGGACACCGTCGCTTGTAGAATCTATGACCGCAGGACTTGAAGGCTCTAGTTGTTCGGCTTAGGGTTTAGGATTCGACGCTTTAGGGCTTCAGAGTCTCGGGTTCTTGCTCTTGGGTTTTGGCCTTTGAGTCTAAGCATTTTAGGCTGCTTTGGGGTTTGGGTCTCTCCTCTGCACAGAGGCAGTCGTCCCTCGACTCCGCGCCGCTCTCCCGGGTGATCTGCTGCTTGCCACAAGCCAGGCATTGGATGCCCCGGGTGTTCGGCATGTAACTGCCAGACTCGCACCTGTCGGGGCTAGGGTTTTTGATTCCGGGTTTCGGGTCTAGGAGTTCAAGCTAGAATAGGGTTTAGGACCCGACGTGAGAGCCTTGCTTCAGGCCGCTACATGACGGTGTACGGTTTATGATTTAGGATTCAGTTTAGGAGCCTTCTGCGTAATGCCCCCCCCCCCCCCCCTCCGCCGTCACAATGAGAGTGACCCGAAATTAAAACAAACAGTCACGAAAGGCTCTGAAACCTTTGTCGACGTATGGACCCTACTGTAAGGCTTCGTAGACTGCAAAACGGAAACCCTCCTGACCTCAAACGCGAAATTCTAGGCTTTAGGGTTTGGGGTCTACACTAAACCTACAAATACTTCAGACATGATACACACGAAGGGCGTGGTACACCCAAACCATTGTAATTGCACTAAGCCCGAAACTCTAGCCCTAAATCTACCAGCCTGAACCCGAAACCCGAAACCTTCGAAGCTCGAAATACCCCACACCCCAAGCCCTAGGTGCCCTAAATGGACCTGACACAGGTTTCTAGCCCTTCAAAATTAAATGCTGTAGAAGTTGACACAAACCCTCTCAAAAACTACTATTTTCACGAAAAGAAATCGCGACCGCCCGAAGGCCCCTCATAAAAATGCTTATCAGCCCCTTATCAAACTTTCTTTTAGGGTTCAGGGCTTCGGGTTCATGCTTAGGGCTTGGGCTTAGGGTTTCGCCTGGTGCAGGTCTCTGAGCCCATGCCAGGGGCTTCGTAACCCTCTTGGCAAGGACTGCACTCGAAGGAGCCCACATCTCTGGCGAAGGTGCCTCAGAAGATAAGGGTTTAGGGCTTAGGGTCTGTAGGTGGCTGTATAACTTTCAGGCTGTCTATGAGGTCTCATTAGGTGAGATGACAGGGCTTATAGCGATTCAACAGGGTTTAGGGATTCGGGTTTGAAGATGATTGAATAAGGTTCTTGTAGCTGCTCCATAAGTTCGGGTGTTACGTTATACAGGTTCTATCAGGCTTCGAAACGGTTTTGGTAACTGTTCCTCACCTCATGGCTTCCAGGTTTCACCTCGGACGTGGTCTATGTAGAAGAGTCGGGGGTTCACATCAAGAAACCTGTACCCTTAGAACCAAAATCCACAAAACCCAAACCCCTCAACCCTGAACCCAAACCCTGCGCCCTACCCAAGAAGATCCATTTGTACTTCTACCGTGGAAGCAGCCAAAACCTTGAACTTTGACACAAAGGGCTGGAGCCCCTAAGCCTTGAAAATCCTCAACCCCTAACCGACATAGAGACAGCCAAAAACTCTAAACTTAATCCCCAGACCCCCAAGCCTAAAACTCAAAACTACACCGAAACCCTAAACCCGAAACCATCCTGTAGAACTCGATTATGAGGGCCTTAATAATTAGTTCGAAAAAGGAAGCATAAGAATAGTATAGGTAGAACTCTAGAACCCGGCCTCTGGGACACAGCCTAAAACTCAACACTAACCGAAACCCTAAACCCGAAACCATCCTAGAACCCGGCCTCTGAAGGCCCTGCATAATTAATTCGCAAAGGGTTTTGGGGCCCACTACACTATAACTATAATAAGGAACCCCCCAAAAATGGTATTGCCCCTAAAGTAGACCCGGCCTCTGGGACAGAGCGTGCAATTCGACATCCCAGTGCTGTTGGCGAAGGCCCCTCTGGGGCACGTGGCCAGACCACTGGAGCCGCCAGGGCACTGGGTTCCTAAGAGCTCTTTAGGCTTTGGGGGTTCCTTTAAAGGAACTACAAGGGCTCCTATAAGGGATCTATAAGGGTACTATAGGGTTTAGGCTTTGGGGTTCAAGCAAGGTTTAGGGTTTATAAGGGGTCCTGAGAGCTCTTTAAGCTTTGGAGTTCCAAGTTTCCGGTTCAGTCTTCGGGGCTTCGGGCTTAGGGTTTAGGCTATGAGTGTATGACGGGCTCGATTTGCGTTTACACGGGTGCTCCCTGGGTTGCAGGCTCTCTGGTTGAGGGTTTACAGCCTTGCAAAAAAAATGTTAGCTTAGGGGCTTACGGTCTCATGGTTCCAAATTATGACTCCTTTTCGGGGCCCTGGGAAGCGTAGCAGGAAATGGCTTCATCCTTTTCGAGGGCCTCTTTCACAGACATACAGCAGTTCAGGGTCTAGGATTTAGGGTTACAGGGGTCACGTCTCGGTGTCTTTCACGGCGTCCTCCTTACTGCGCGCCGAACCGCCGAGTCGACTTTGTTAGAACCCTGCCCACCCAAACTTGATACCATAAACCCTAAACAGTAACCACCCGAGGCCGTGGTGTAGGGTTTGGGGTTTAGGGTTTATGGTATCAAGTTTAGGGTTTAGGGTCGTCAGGGTCCTCTAACACCCCAGCAACGCTTCTTAACCTCCACAGAACAGCTGCAGAGAGCCTCTGGAAGCCTTCTAAAGCTCTGTGCAACCCATTTAAAGCTGTGAAACCATGCAAAACAAAAAAAAAGAACCTTCGTATCACGATAAGTCCCCTTGTTAAAAAAGTATAAAGACCTTATTTACAGCTCTCCTGAAAACACCCTTATAGCTCTAAAGCCAGATCCTAAGCCAAAGCATCCTCGCGGGCAGATCTTGCACTGCTGGGTCTCGTCCTGCGCTGAGCTCTCTGCGGTTTCTGTAAAGAAAACCCACGACGTCTTAGATGTGAGCATTTTGGGGTTAAGCTTCAAGGCTGAGGGCTTAAATAAATGTTTGTTTTGGGGTGCTTCGGGTGGGTTAGAGTCCCAAGGGCTTAGGGGAATGCTTGGATGGGCTTTGCGGCGGTTTTACCGAAGGGGCTTGAGTGGTTTTGGGCGTCCCTTTGTTCCAACTGCAATTGTCAAGCTGCTACTGGCTCTCCAAAACCCCAAAACCCCTAAACCCTAGCTTAAGTTTGAGGGCATTCGTGCTTTAGCCTCCAGGCTAATTTACTTGAAAGGGTTCCTCTAGGTGGGGACCCTGCGCGCTCTGCAACAATGATTGTAGGTTCGCTATGTTTCGATGGAATCGATGAAGGTGTGCATTTATGGTGAGTATCCCCCAATAAGACCAAAATGCAAACTCAACAATGCTTAAAAGGTCCAAGAGTCTCATGTAATTGTACCCCACTTCAAAGGATCATTCAGATGCCCCACAACCCCAAACCCTGAAGCTCTGGTATTTACGAATTGGTGCTTCGGGTTGATATAACACTGACTGTGTCAAGGAGCAGCGTGCAAAGTTTAGGGCTCAAGGCTGCAAGTATGCCAAACCCTATTTCAAAATTTAACCAAATCTCATGAACCTGGATACCCTTCAAACCTTGACATAAAGCCCATTTCAGACCCTACGTGCTCAGCCCTTAACCCCGAATCTCCGAATCCCTGTATTCATTATATTCACCCTGGATCCCGGAACCATGAAGCCCCCTAACCTCTCAACGCGTTAGAGATGCCTTTAAGGAACCCTTCAAAGGAGTCCTCAAACGAACCTAGAAGCCCATATCATCTAAGGGCCTTACCAACTAGAATAGGGTGTTGAGTTATATTATACTAATGACGATAAAAAGGAACCCCCCAAGTACTGTAGGTGACTATTTCGGCGCCTGTACCCAGAGCCCCTCTAAAACTGCCGAGCTGCCTTGTAGAAGCCGGGATCGCACGCCGAGAGGCTCTCTGGTGGCAGCTCACCCGTGGATCCGTCCATCCAAACCTTTTTAAGTTTGGCGTTTTCGGGTTTTGGGTTTGGGGTTTTAGGAGTTTAAATTGTTTTTTGGGGGGTTAGGGTTTCCGGGTTTGGGGATTCGGGCTTAAGATCCTACGGGATTCTAGGGTCTAGGGCATTAGGGCTTCAGGGTTTAAGGCTTCTTCAAGGTCTCCTTGCAGGGCTCCTGTAGGGGGACTAAAGAGCTGCGGGTCTAAGATATCCAAAACTTTTGCTGGGAGTCTTAGGGCGCAGGGCAGCGTAAGGGTCGAGGGATTTTTTGTGCCGCTGGGCTTGGGGTTTAGGATTTTCGGGTTTCAGGTTTAGGGTTTGGGAGGTTAGGGTTTAGGGTTTGGGGTGACGGCTTCTGGCTGAGGCCTAGGGTTGTAGTGCTAGTACTGATACTAGAAATTCAAGTTGTAGCTGGCGATGCAGGCGAAGAAACATCGGACCCATAGCCACCCACGGAAACGAAGAACAGAAAACTTCCGAACTCCAAGCGGGAACAAACCTGACCAACAAGCCCTAAGCTCAAGCTCTCGGGTTTCCCTTTCAGCAGCAACAGTGTCAAGATCCCTGCTAGGATCCATGTCACACGCGGGAGTCTATTCAGCAGTCTATCTTATTCCAACCGATAGAAGTAGGGAACCCCTAACATTCCGAAACCTTAAACGCAGTTGTAACCCACCCCCTACCCTGATTAGTAGGATTCTTCTGGAATTTAAAAACATACTACAAGCTAAGGAACACTACTTCGACATATACAGGCTTCGTGTAATATAGGCAACTAGGCCCAGTCCTTTAAACTGTACTACAAGCATAGTGGGAAACTCTGAAGGCTGGCATGCCTAGCCCGAACCGCTAAACCTCAATTAAACCCTAAACCCTAAACTAAACCTGAAACCCTAAACCCTAAACCCCTTAAAGATTCCCCAGCGGAACCCTTTAAGGAACCCTCTAAGGGGCTTCCTTCCCAAAACGAAACGAAGGCACCAGGGCAGTCCGGAAGGTGAACTTCCGCGTCTGCGCGCTGAAGATGGCGGCGCCCAAGGCTTCCAAAGACCCGGAGTTGCCCAGTTGCACGTTCCTGGGGGGTTTAATACAAGGGTTCCTTAACTTTTATACCAGCGATCCTTACAGGGGTCCTCAAAGGGATCCTTAAAGGGTTTCTTAAAGGGATCAAAAAGGGGTTGTAGAGTTTAGGGCTGAGGGTTCTACAGGGTTTCGGGTTTAGGGGCTCAGGGTTTAGGGTTTAGACTTTAGGGTTTAAAGTTTTATAGGGTTTAGGGTTTTCGGGGTTAGGGTTAAGGGTTTAAGGTTGCAGAGAGTTTATGGTTCTACAGGGTAGTTAAGGTTTCTGCAAAGTCCTAAACCCCGCGTAAACCTTAAACCCCAAAGCCTACATGATGGCTACATCTTCAAAACCGGGGGTTACTCTGTGGGTTGGAGGTTCACGGATAGTGTTTAGGGTTTCGGGCTGCTAGAAGGCATGCAGGCAAGTCATACTGTGTAGTACAACAACCGCATGTTAACTACTCAACCCTAGTCCCTGCTTCAAAGTCTGCATCGGCCCTAGACTTCAGGAACTCTCAAAACTAATCTGCTGATTAAGGCCCCTAAATGGGAGTTTCCGAAAATAGGGAACCCTAGTATAGCACCCTAAATAGTAGGATCCTTATTATAAGGACCCCAACATAGGGTACCCCTAATTTTCGGAAACTCCCATATTCGTCTCCAAGCCCAGCCGAAACCGTAAACCCAAAGCCCTAGTTATCATTGTGAGTCAACTTCTTCGTGGCCTTTGGTATATCGTCATTGCCTACGAACTTCGTGGGCTTTTGCGATTTCTTCGCGGGCATTGGCGAGCCGCGCCCGCATAAGCACAGCGAGGATTTAGCCCTAGGGGGGATTAGGCTTTAGGGTTTAGGATTTGAGCCATGGAATTCAGAATGAAAGCAAATATGGTTTACGATTGTTACGGGGATTTGGGTGGGTGGGATGATTTCCGATACCAAAGCCGCAAGCTCGACTAGATACTGCTCGAACTGGAGCTACTGAACCCTAAACCCTAAACCCCAGCTCTCGAGCAGACCAAGGCGCAAGAGCTCGTACTCGCCCATTCGATCGCCATCCTCGTTGAAGGTGATGTGGCCGGAAACCTCGAGTTTCTGCAGCGGATTTAGGGGTTAGATATCGGGCTTAGGGTTTAGAGTCTGGGGTCTAGGGGTTTAGGGTCCAGGGTCCAGGCATTGAGGATTCAGGGTTTACGGTTCAGTGATTTTGTCTATTGTAGCCCTGGTAAGAAACAAGTCCTGACGTTTGTTCTGTAACGGCTCCCAGAAGGAAGGAGCGCTGGCCTTTGAAAGTCAACTCAAAAGCAAAGGACATCTGCGTACTTCAGCGCCCAGAAACTCCGGTGAATCTCGCATTTCGCAGCTCCTCGAGAAGCAACTCCCCCTTAATTTCGTTCTCCTTGTGGCCTTTATGCAGGAGCTGGTTGATCGCTACTAGGAAGGAGTAGACACAATCAAAGGCGAGAGCTTGCCAAGAGTTGCCATCGGCGTTCTCGGCCATGACGTCAATGACGAAATCGTCTGACAAAGGCCTCTGCATCATATCCAGCCGATACTCTTGCCTGAGTTCTGCTGCCAAAACTTAACAATACTTAGCACTATTACGTACCACTACTGCTGGTGTTGTTGTTCTTATTCTCGTCGCCGTTACTACCATTAAATATACATACATGCATACATACATACATACATGCTTTCAGACATAGACACTGACAAAAAAAATAGACGTGGACAGGGACATAGCCACAGATATAGACACAGACATAGACATGTACATGCAATGTACACATACATGTTATATATATATATATGTGTATCTATACATATATCTATATATATGCATCTGAATATATATATATATATATAGAGAGAGAGAGAGAGACAGAGACCTATATGTATATATATATATATATATAGGTCTATATATATATATATATTCAGATGCATATACATACACACATCCACACAGATGTACATGTACATAATATTGTTGTTATGGTTCATATTGTCACGTTAATGCTCCTACCATTTTGATATTGTTGTCATTGCTATTGTAGAATACTATTCATTATGGTTGTTATTGATGCTAGTGTGATTATTGTTGCGCTATTGTTGCTATTAGTTTCATTATTTTGCTATCAACAATACTCTTACTCTCACTGCTACTAATACTACTACTCTTACTGTTGCTGTTGCTGCTACTATTGCTATCACTATTGCTATTACTATTTCCATTACAATAACTAGGACAACGACTCGGACCATGATTGTGACTATGATTATGACGAATTATGACTATGGCTACTATGGGAATGGCTATGACCATTATTACTATGACTCCGACAATGACTATGACTGTGATTATGACTACTACTACTACTACTACTACTACTACTACTACTACTACTACTCCTACTCCTACTCCTACTCCTACTCCTACTCCTGCTCCTACTCCTACTCCTACTCCTACTCCTACTCCTGCTCCTGCTCCTACTCCTCCTCCTGCTCCTGCTCCTGCTCCTACTCCTACTCCTATTCCTACTCCTGCTCCTACTGCTTCTACTACTACTACTCCTACGACTACGCAAAGCTCCGTCTATAGGAGCACAACGGAAATCAAGAAGTTTCCCAACTGCCAGCTGGTTGCCTTGCCTCTGGGCCGATGATGTCTTCGGGCACCAGCCGGGACCAGAAACTCTGGAAATCGGGAAACCGCGAGCCTTTTCCTCGGTTGCTCTTGGAATCGCACCAATTCTGCGAAAGGGTCGAGAATGGCTAAAAAAAACCGGGGACAGGATTAACGCAATTGCAGTGACTCTTCATGATGCCTTGATGACCAGTATTGCGAAAAGTCGCACAGATCTTGGCTAGAGAACAGAATGTGAAGCTGGCACCAACACGACTCCCACGATGCGAAAATACTCGTTGACACGCCCCTAAACCCTCGACTGCCAGCGTCAGCCAAGGCAAAGGTTCATGCAACACTGCCCAGGCGCTTCGGTTCTCGTGAGGGCTGGTCTTCAAAGGCATGAGTTGTATGGCGCACGGTTGGAGACTACAGAGCAAAGACACTCACTGGAAGTTGCACTGTGACCCCAAACCATTCAGCTGCCATCCTTGACCCGAAGCCCAAAAGCCTTGCCTCTACATAGATCCCACAAGCTACAGGCCTCAACCTTCAACCAGGAACCCCCGAATCCCCAAAGCTTTCGGTTTCGAGCTCAGGGCCCGAACAGTAACCCTCACACCCGCAAAGCCCTGAACCCCCCCACCCAAGCGACAAAATGCACGTGCGAGCGTCCGTAGGGAAGAAACGTCTGGAACCCGACCGGCAGTAGGGGGTCTGTCGCAGAAATTGTGTCGGTACCCACCTCGAGAAGTGCCAAATCCAACAAAGCAAAGAAGAGGGTTTAGGGTTTGGGGCTTCAGGGTTTGAGGGTTTAGGGTTTAGGAATTATTGTCAGGAATCCCTCAGTCCCCTTCAAAAGCGTCTTAGATGCCCCGTTAAGAAGTAATGAGCGCGTACATGTTGGCAGCGGTAGAAGGATCGGGCACCGTAGGGCTTGCTTGGTAGCAGCATTCACCGCAAACGACTGTTGCTGCAGGATATGGTCACTCTAGCCTAAACAAAGGGGAGTTTCCGAAAATTAGGTGACCGTAGTCGAGTACTCTAAATGGTAGGATCCTTATTATAAGAACCCCCAAACAAGGTATCCCTCATTTTCAGAAACTCCCATGTGAACTCCTCAGGCTTCGTGCGCTGGGGGCGTTTTGTGCTTCAAGGCCATGGCATTCGCTGCTCGACTTGCAGTCCCTCCGGGGTGTAGTAATAGTAGTTATAATTGTACCCCATTCCTCCATTCCCTACTAACCAAAAAAAAGATTTAGGGTCTAAATGACTTTACAGCTTAAAGGGCTCCGGGGTAACTGTGGGGTCTAAGTAAGAAACTTACAGCTTAAAGGGCTCTGGGGCTCTTCTCTTGTGAGTGCCAGAAGCTCTACACCCCCAAACGCTAACGCCCTCAGCTCTCGACGTCCCCAACTCTGCATCTCAAGTCCTAAGCAACAGAAACCCCCTTGAACCCAAAAGGCTAAATCCTGAAACCCTAAAACCAACCCTAAACCCTCAACCCCTGAACGACCCTTTAGCCCAGTGGCCAGCTGCCAGCCAGGGCCGAGCAAACCCTGATCTTTCAAGACCTCGCGGGCTTTTGGGATCCTTAAAGGGTTCCTGAAAAGTTTGGGGTCTCGGGGTTTGGGGGCTTTGCCGGTGGACATCTTGGGACCCTGTCATAAGGGTGTGCGTTATACGCACGGTTTTGCGCCTGCCACCCAGTCGTATTTGTTGTTGGTAGTCTAGGGTTGAAGGTTCAGGGTGCAGGGCTTCAAGTTCAGAGTTTAGAAGTTTGGGGTCTTGTTATATCAGGCGCCTTCTGCCTCTCTTACACGCCAGCAGTTTTTTGGGCACAACAGAGCTAAGGTAGATAGCTTCTGCAGAGTATGCAGGATTTCGTCATTCAACTGTGCAGTACCTGGAGCAATCATAGGACACATGAATAACTTGACAGGAACACGAAGTGCCTGGAAGTTCGACTTCCATGACTTTGTGACGCCAACGATAGCTCGGAGTTCAAGCCCTCGCCAAAACAAGGATTATTTTAACTGTCACCCTCCCGCAAGTGCCTTTCTGATCCCTTTAAGCTGAAACCACAAACCCGGAAGCCTTGAAGCCTGCAGCCCAAAACCCCAACCTTAAACGCTAAACCCCCCAACCCTAAACCCTAAGTGAAGCCCTGACTGACTCCCGCAGCCCTCTACCAGGCGGGAGACCGGCATGATCTGCGAAGCCATGCCTAAGTTCTCAGCAACCAGCAAAAAAGACGGCGGTGTTCCTGCTAGGGAGTTTCAAGACGGAGCCACTCCGCCCCTCTTCAAAAAAAGCTGAACCATAAAAACCATTAAGATCAACACTCTGAAGCTCCAAAAGCCTAAAACTCCAGAAAGGCTACTAAAAACTCAAAACTCAAAAAAAAAAACTACAAACAAAACCACCCCAAATCTCACAAAAAACATCACTTTGGAACCGAGATGCTAGGCTCGAGGGCGAGGATGACGAAGCGAGAGCCCAGGAGTTTCAACTCTTGGATTGCCTTGGCCCCATCCTGCGAGAGGGTTTGGGGAGTTTTGGGATCCGGGGTCTAGGCTTTGGGGTTTAGGGGTCTAGGGTTTAAGGCTTGAGGGTTTGGAGGTTCAGAGTTTATTCAAGGCGTAAGGGTTCAGGGGCTTAGGGTTTATGGGGCGCTGTTTTCCGGTTTGGGTTTGGGATTCCGGTCAACTCCCTCGTGCGTCCTCCCTCGAGATGCCCTGGGGGGTGTACTGCAGCGCGTGGCCCTTCACCTGGGTGCTTGTTAAGGGATCTACAAGGATTCCTTTAAGGGATCTATACGGGTTCCTTAAGGGTTTAGGGATGAATTAAACTTCAGTTACCGTAATCAGGAAACCGTATTATGTGCTACAGATCCCTATTATGGTAACTTACATTAAATTCCTTAAGAGCCCAGTCACGCGGTCTGGCTGCTGCTCTTCACGTGCCAAGTCCTCTCAGAAACAGCGGAAGAGCTGTCGTCAAAATCATCGAGAAAGTATGGGAACTGTCCGGAATCGCTACGCCATAGTAACGCATTAGATGATGCTGCTGATGGAACTAGAACAAGAACTAGTCATAACTAGTCCTAATGGACCCACTAACCCTAGATCCTCAACTCTGAAACCCGAAGCCCCAAACCCTGAAGCCTGAAACCTGCACCAAGACGTAAGCTTAGGGCGCGAAACCCTGAAACCTGAAATCTTAGACCCTAAACACTTAGCCTTCAAAGTCCCGATGATGAAGCCTAACAAAATAACCGAATATATTGCTGTTGTTTAGGGTTCCTTTGTATGAACAAACCATACTATACCTCAAAATCCTATTCTTTTTATGTATATAGCCTGCCATGCCGTAGGCCCTAAACCCCGAACCCCTAAAACCCCAGACCCTTAGCCCCGCGGTCCTCGATGACACCCAAGAGCCCCTGACCAAAAGGCTCCTCCAGCGATGTAGCTTAGGGTTTAAGTAGGACTTATGGTGCCCGTAAGGTTTACCGGTTACTACAAGGGCTACTACAAGGGCTATCAGAAGTGCTACCACAAGGGGCGAGGCGAGGTCATAAATACGAGAAACTCCCCAAAAACCTTGCTGTCGCATGACCAGTCTCCGTGGAATACAAGCAAATTGCCAAGGGCGCATCGAAATGCAGGATCCAGCTCCACAACGCCAAGCCCTGCACCGTGTCCGGCGGTACCACGCGGAGGAAGTATGGATAAACGGCCTGCCAGTTCAAAAACTTCACATGCCAAACCTTGCCCTTAACCGCCTCAGTCCAGACTAGACTAGTTGAGGTAGCCATGAACACTCCGAACCCTTGACCCAGAAAGACCCTAAACTGCAATCCCTACAAACCCAAATATACCCCAAAAATGCGAATCTCAAAGTCAGCCCTAAACTACAATCCCTGGTGCCCCATCCCCGAACCCTGAACCGCTAACCCCCGTCACTGCTGGAAGTTGCCAACCCGGGGCCTTGTTGGACAAAGCCGGGTTGGTAGAGCCGAAAGATATCCTGATTTGGCGCGTAGGGTGAAGGGTCCGTGTCAGGGATATCCTTATTCGGGGTGTAGGGTTATACGGGCCTATGACCTATGCTTTAGGGTTTAGGGCGTCTGGCTTATTTTGGCTGTAGGTATAGGCTGATCAGGGCTTGAGCAGTAGCGATGAGGGACAAGGGACCATGCTTTTGAGGCTGAGGGTTCAGGGATCAGGGATTGAGGTTTTGGGTTTATCGACACTGGAGTCTCTGGAAGATGCTGCAGAACCCCCATGAAAGCATCCGCTTAGATAAACCTCCTCCGCCCTAAACACAAAACCCGCTCCAAGGAAGAAAGAATGCCTAAACCCCAAACCCTAAACCCCTCTTGGCGCAGCCCGGGGCGCTGTGGCACATGCCGCACGGCCGCCAGCGTAGCGACGGGGCCGCTAACCGACGAGGCACGGGCTCCTACCAGGCCCACGGCTGGCGGCGCCTTTGCTTTGGGGGTCTATAGAGCTTAAGGATTAGGGCTTAGGGTTTAAGGGCTTGCGTTTAAGGTTTAGGCTTCAAGGCTTAGGGTTCCGGCACCACCGAACGAAGCTTCATGAGAATGACTCTAGCAATGATAATAATCACAACCGGCTCGATTTTGCTCCAAAGTCTAATACCCTAAATACTAGGATCCTTGTTTCGAGGACCACCAAAATAAAGCTCCGCTCCAAACAGTGATACTTAATTCGAAGCCGCAGGTGCTCCATCAAGGCCCAGCATCATGTCCAAAGCCGTTGCCAAGCCTGGGATCTTGCTGAGGAAATTACGATGAGTTGCCATGGTAAGGAAAGCATATAAAGTACTATAGGTGCCTAGTATGGCGGCTAAAGTTCAACTACGTAAATTGTGTTCCTCAACAAGAACCCAGAAGCCCACGTCAGGCTGCAGGTGCGAGGTCCCGATGCGCAGCGACACATTCCGCCCGTCCGCATGTACGCCACCCGGGATGTCCACAACAGGCGGGCCAAACCGCGCAGCCAAAGACGCATCCCAGTGCTTCCGGTAATCGATGATTGCTGCGATGGTGGCTATGAGCTCCCCTGAGTCCACGATTGTCCAGCCTGCGATCGCACCTAAGGCGATCTCTGCATAAACACCACGTATCGCAGCTGCCAAGACCAGCAGCCCATGGCAACTCCACATGACCCTTCAAAGCTTGGCTCTGATGCACCCCGAACCGGCTCCGCAGATAGACAGAACGGCTTCTGTGTATGTGTACATGTGTAGATGAGTTTTTGTGTAGTAACTACAGACCACTCTACATACTTCTTACCGACTTGTGTACATACGACTGCAGAGGCGTATACGATCATATGTGCGTGTCTACTTGATGAGACTTCTCCAGCCCATCTGGCGTCTACTGTTGGAATACGTGTCTCTCTGAAATCGGAGCCCATCTTGCTGCCTGTCGAGCCAAGGTATTTTTTGGGGTTGAGGGTCTGGGGTTTAGGGTTTGACCCTCAATCCCAAGCCTGAACCCCTAAACCCTTAAACCTGCACGACACGGCTCTACTCTGTGAGTACCGAAAGTCGATGAGAATTGCACGAGCACCAGCGACGACCCCTGAAGAGGAAAGAGTTCTGACAAGAGTGTTTTGGAGGTCAAAGATGTAGGTGGTTGTCAATATTAGGGTCCCTTTTTGGGTCCTTACTATAATACAAATGCAGCACCTAATATTTAGGATACCCAAAAAGGGACCTACCCATGTAAGGCCTAAGCCTCCGTATTAGTGCCCAAATGCTTCCAGACTCCTCGTGCGGCACATCCTCCACGGCCCCCGACATCCAGATCTAACCAGTGTGGATATTTGAGTAAGCTGTGGAGTTTAGGGTTTATGGATCAGGGTTTGGGGATGGTTAAGCGGTTAAATAAGCACTTAAGCTTCGCAGACGTCAATGACTTTTTCTGACTCTGCTCTCGACTACACAATCATGCCTCCACAATGTGCTTATATGCACATGCGAACCTTTCAGACACAGGTCTCGCAACTTACAGCCTACTTCCTTGTGTCTCAGTTCCTGCGCTCCCTTGCCACTCATGCGGCTTACGAGCATCGCATCCAGTCCCTCTGCACCGAAGAAAAGCTGCCACCGCTTCGACGGTGGCCTTGGACCTCAGTCTTCAGTGCTTCCAACATCGACTCCTCATCTGCTCCTTTCGCTGCGGATCAATTCTAGCAGCGCGCCGTTTCAACAGTATTGGTGCTTTGCGGGGAGATGTTACTCCGTGACGTTGGAAAAACCGACTTCAGTCGGGCCGTCGTCGTATCCCAGACAGCTGATGCGTACACGCGGCATCGAAGAGCACGGAGCGGACATCACGTGGCCAAAGGGGCGGCAGAAGACTTCGCATCTGGAAGTGGGGCGTTCGTTGTTGTTTCAATCAGCGGACCCAGTATCATGCCCCGGAACCAGGACTTGTCTTCAACTAAATGCGCACGGCGCAAGGCATCCAGTTCTTGCTGCAATGTCAGTGGCATAGACAGCAAGGCTGCCCAGGACCTTTCGGCATAATGTCCTTCCTCAATGTTATCATCGCGCGACAGGGACTGTTCTAGCCGCTCCCAAACCCCTGGAGGCGGGTTGGCGATCTGCGAATACGTGGTCAGAAATACACCACCATAGCACACAGGCACAACTGTTTGATTTTCTAAGAAGCTACTGATGTCCATGGCCTCCATCCAGCCCACCATCGATGCGTACCCAGATCGAAAAGTCTGTCCTTCACGGCTCTGCGGCTTGTGCGAATGCCCGGCATATTGCTTCAAAGTAAAGTGGCCCATGGCCTCCTTCAAGTGATACATGCTGCCTTGTCGACCATCATACCTTGCCCGCGTCTGGGGGCTTGCCCAGGCTCTACCGAAAGCTGGACATCCTTCAACCAAAGCCGAACCTGACCTTAAAAACCTCTACACCCTGAACCCTAAACCCGAAGCCCCCAAACCCCAAACCCTGAACCCCTGATAGATTTGTTGAAGGATCCCTTTAAAACGGCACCCTTTAAGGAGCCCTTCAAGGAGCCCGAATCACGAAGGAGGCGCTGCTCGACCCGACGTCCGCACGCGAAGCGAGGTCCAGCAGTTGCTGTTTGGATCCTCGGTTCTCGAGCCCTCCAAAAAGGGAGCTTAGAGTTTGTGTGTGTGCGGTTGGTTTAAGGGATTTAGGATTTTGGAGCTTGGGAAGGAAAAGGACTGCAAAAGAAGGGAACGTGCCATGACTGTATGGGCGGTTCGGGGTTCAGGAGCACGGCGGCTTAGGGCAAGTTGTGTGAAGGTTCCTTCGAGGACCCAAATCCTTTGCGGTTTACAGTTTTGGATAATTAAAACATGCCATCTGCATTCCAGGAGCATGTCATCGAGAGGAATGGCGACATCAACCTTGGATCCTTGGCATCTCCTACAAGTGGCTATGCGCCCAACATGCGCTCTTATGGCCCGAGAACCTACTCTAACTTAATCCAATCCACTCTGTTCGGCTATGCGTTGCCACAAAGCACTTGCCACTATAGATTGGAGTCTCGGAATGAGGGCATGGACACGCGCACACACACAAGCAAACCCAATGCCAGTAAACTTTCTCAACTGAAGCCCAACTGCGGTACTTGTTGTTGTTATCCTTCACGAAGAGGATGAGGTCACTGGGTTGTCGGTCGGCCGGTATTCGATGCCCTTGCTCTGCCAGCCAGTGTGCGTAAGTGTGGTCGCAACGGCCGACGTTCTGCATAGGAACCTAGGAGGGCCCCTTTAGAGCCTCTGCAAAGTGTTTGTAATTAAGATCCTCTTACGCCCAATAAGGGGACCTACTACAAATGTCCCAAAAGCCTAACTACTTGGGACTAGGAGCGATCCGAGCGTTTGCAGGGGCACCATCCACTGAGCGATTGCATTTACTGAAGACGGTCACGTTGGAGATCTGCCTCGAAGCTAGGAAGCTTTCCTAGGAGGTGCTTTCAAAGCCTTTCAAAAATGTTAGGGGTTAGGGTGTAGGGTTTAGGGTTATAATAGTAGGTAAGATCCTCTTCTTGGCCCAATAAGAGCAAATATAAAATGTCCCAAAGCCCTACCTAGTTTCGATCCATCGAAGGGACTTGTGGCAATGCGCAATCACCAAGTCCAAATGCTTGAAGCCCGGCCTTCGGTCTTGTCAAGACTTTGTAAGTTACTACCCTAAACCCTAAACCCCAAAGCCTGCAACCCTAAGCTCAGAAGCCTAAACGCCCTAAGCCCTAGACCTCAACCTTTACTAAACCGAACCCAGTGGCTGAAGGCCCAGTTCAGATCGTGCAGCAGAGGGCAACTCCACGTTCCGGAGCGGCATTGGGTCCAATTGCACTGCCGGGGCCGTCTGGCCGGGGCTGTCCTGACATGGGCTTAGGGTTCAGGCGGTAGGGGTTTCGGCACAAGGGTTTAGGGTATCATAGATTTGGGGTTTGAGGGTCGTTATGGTTCAAAAGCTTTGGGCTTAGGTTTACTCCCAACAGCCCTCTCCTTTCTGACTTCTGGCATGCATGCCTCTCGCCCCAGGAGAAACGCCACAGCACTGAGCAGTAACACGACCCGCGCCTTCATCCCGCAGCTGGAAATAGGTTGAGGCAATGGTACATCGGCTCTTGGGCGACATAGCGCAGGTTTTAGGGTTTAGGATGCCCTGAACCCTAAACCGGAACGTGGGTAACAGGTCGTGGGAGTTTCGGGTACATTGCTGGCTTCGGGCGTCAACCTCAGATTCTGCGGCGCAGTGTTGAGTGTTCTTGGCTTCCGCCAATGGACCCTCAAGCTTGATGGCTCATGGATTTACGTGTTGGGGCTTTTGGGAATTATGGGCTAACGGTTGGGTTTTAGGGGTTTGGGGTTTAGGATTTATAAAGGTTTAGGCGGTGTAGTGCTTGGGGGGGAAGGGCCCCGATAAGACTTGTGGTAGACCCATGGTTGCTTTCTCCAACGGCTTGAGCATTAGAACCCCCATTTAATATCGTTGTTTTTACCTACCAATATTGCACAGCGTGTATCCTACTGCGACACTAAATCTCAAGACAAGATGTAAGCTGCGACCCTGGTATTCGGCAGGAAAAGTCCACACACTGCATAGACCTTTCACAGAGCACCCGGATTGCCCATGGCGTTAATGATTATAATTTAGAACATCGCGCATTTTGTGTGGATTTCCTCGTATGACATTTTGGAGCCTTCATCTGTCTCACGTTACTGACATTCTGGCGGTCACTTGCTCAGTTCCCCGTTTCACTTCGGTAAGGTGCATGTATACTCTCTCGCAGCAAGAGACCTAAAGACCGGAATACAGAGAGAGAGAGAGAGAGAGAGAGAGAGCGAGAGAGAGAGAGAGAGAGAGAGAGAGAGAGCGAGAGGGAGCGGGAGAGGGAGAGGGAGAGAGAGAGAGAGAGAGAGCGAGAGCCCCTTAAACCCTAAACCCTAAATCCCTAACCCCTAAACAGAGAAACAGAGAGAGGGAGAGAGAGAGAGAGAGAGAGACAGACAGCCAGCCGGCAGGCAGACAGACAGCTAGCCAGCCAGGCAGACAGACAGGCAGGCAGCCAGGCAGGCAGGGAGACAGACAGACAAACAGCCAGCCAGCCAGCCAGCCAGACAGAGACAGAGAGAGAGAGAGAGAGCAATTCAACGCCACTTCTGTTTTGCGACTGCGTAAGGAAGCCTGAAGTTCTTCTCCAGGGTTCAGGGCTCAAGGGATCCCGATTTAGGGCTCAAGTTTTGTTTAAGGTTTACGGTTAGGGAAAGGGATTTAGGGTTTAGGGATAGGGTTTGAGGGTTCAGGGTTGAGTCCTGAACCCTGTGGCACTAGTGTAGGGGCCTTACCGATTAAAACAGGGTCTCTGCTACACTTCAGGATCATATTAATACTAAGGAGCCTTGAAGAATAATGCTACTATTCCGACCCTTTTATCCCTAACTCGAAACCCTAAGTCCTGGACCCTAAACCCTAAACCCTGGGAATAGGAGCTTCGAAGTTCAGGGTTTTGGGGGCCTGTGAAGTGTAGTGACACCTGGGCTCCTGCACAACCTTGGCGTATAACCTTGGCTGTGGCAACATAGAAGCCTGAGAGACC
Organism: Symbiodinium sp. CCMP2592; assembly: GCA_905221615.1. NCBI lineage: Eukaryota > Dinophyceae > Suessiales > Symbiodiniaceae > Symbiodinium > Symbiodinium sp. CCMP2592. The sequence continues at coordinate 39,280 of CAJNDT010000839.1, read as the reverse complement.
TGCATATGAGGAAGTCCGTAGTGCGCCAGTGCAATTGATCCCGGTTTCGGGCTCAGGGCTTATGGATTAGGATTCAGGGTTTAGGGTTAGGAACCTTACAGTATACTATTGCCTATGAATCGGATCGGTCTCGGGTTGAGTGTAGGGCTCAGTATTTAAAGTCTAGGGTATAAGGGCCCCTTCGTTGTACGGCCCTAAACCCAGGAGTGGGCGCGAACACCCTGGCGACGCAAGTCTTCGAACACGTCGTAGCTGTCAGAGATGGTGCCATTCACATCCTCGCAAAGGCTTAAGGCTTCTGGCTCTTCCACTGGCTCGAAACCCTAAACCCCAAACCCCATAGCCTCGACATGTTGATTCGTTTGTGTCTCTGGCTGTTGTTGCAGCGAAGTTCCAGCAGACTGTAGGATGAGCCTGTAAACCGGGAAGCTTCAATCCCGCTACCCCAATGTCCGGAACGCCTGACCTCCACAAATCCCCGGGCCATAGGTCAATCTCCAGCTCTTCTCGTCCTCCAAGGATTCGCACCGTTAAGTCCTACTCCTAACCTTAAACCCTAAAAGACCCTAAAGCCCCAAACCCTACAACCCCTAAACCCCAAGAGCCGTAAACACCGGCAATGCCCTAAGCGAATCAAATACAAATCCTTAAACCCTAAACCCGATTCTGCACAAGCCCTAGATCCCAAACCCTGTGCCCGAAACCCTAAACCCCTGAATCCTAAACCCGAAACCCAATAGCGGGGCTCTCCTTCCAGATCTTCTCCATGAGACCGTGCACGTGATGCTCGAAGAAGAACTCCTCGCAGATTTTGGCATCCAAGGCTGCGGCATGTTTGTGCTTGCAGGTCAAAACCAGAGTGGCAGCAGCAGTAGCAGAAGGAGTGGGAGTAGTAGTAGTAGTAGTAGTAGTAGTAGTAGTAGTAGTAGTAGTAGTAGTAGTAGTAGTAGTAGTAGTAGGAGCAGCAGCACCAGTAGTAGTAGCAGCAGCAGTAGCAGTAGCAGTAGTAGATAGTAGTACACAAACAGGATCCTCTTAAATGCAAAAGGAACCCTCTAAGCAAATTTGCAAAAAACAACGATATACTTCCATTAACACCGTACAACCCTCGAAACCTCCACGAAGCCTCGGCATCTAAAACTATATCCCTAAACCGATCCTTGAAGGACGGTGGCCCTTTTACCCTGCCCCCTTGAACCACTGTGCCTTAAGATCCAACAGAAACTATGGCATTCCTTGAGATGCCCGGGATCGGCCCGCAGCTGCTGCACCAACCTGGGTGGAGGTTTACGGGGTTTGGGTCTAGGGTTTAGGGCTTAGGGGTTCAGGGGTTTAGGGTTTCAGGGGATTAGGGGATTAGAGCTACGGGGTTTGGGTTTAGGGTTTAGGGCTTAGAGGTTTAGGGGTTTAGGGGGTTAAGTTAAGGGTTCAGGGGTGTGGGTTTATGGCTCTCAGGGGCTGTTGGAGCTCAGAGTTTCAGGGATTAGGTGGATCGGGCCTGAGGTCGGTAGGGGGTACAGGGTTCGGGTTGTGCGCTTCATGGGTTTCCTGTGTCAGGGGCATGGTGGGCCCAAAAAATCTCAGCTCATGGATACATTCGACGCCCCAAACTCCTGGAGAGCTGACCCCCAAAGCCACGAACCCGAAATGCCAGACCATGCACAACCTAGAAACCTAGTCGGGATGCCCTCCTGACCTTAGAGATACCCTATAAGCCCTGAGCCATAAACCCCAAACCACAAAACCCTAAACCCTGAGGCTTAGGTGCTGGCTTCCGTGAGATCCCTCATTATGGAACCCCATCCTCGGGATCTGAAAATAACAGCCCAAAAACCCCCAAACCCCTTCATGTTGCCATGAAACCCTGCTGCAGTCTTTTTTGGGGGCAATCTTTGTCGCCCAAAACTTGAAGCTCAACATGTAGAGTTTGAGCCCTAAACCAGAAGCCCTAAACGCTGAACCCTCAACCTCAAAACCTGAACCCCAAACCCGAAACCCCGAACCCGAAACCCCGAACCCCAAACCCTAAACCACAAACCGCAACCTTAACCGAAGGCTCTCAGCCAACTAGCCAAAAGCAGCCGAGCGACGACCATTCAAGTGCCGGTGTGTCGATGTCGAGCTTGAAAGAGCAGAAGTCATCCTGGGCAAGGTTTCAGGCTTTGAGTCCAGCGGCTTTGGGTTTACGAGTTTTGGTTTAGGGTTTAGGGTTTTGGGGCTTAGGGGTTTATGCAAGGACGATCCGGGCGAGAGGAATGCAATGATCCCAGATTTTAGGGGTTTGCAGGTTTAGGGGTTTAAGGCCCTCGCCAAGGCGACACTTAGCTATTCCGGATCTAAAGCGTGGCTTGAGGGCTTATACTGTCAGGCTTAAGTTTGAAAACACTGAACCCTCAATACCGGAGGAGATGGGCTAAATCCAAAAAATGCAACGAACCCTGCGTCCCAAATCCACCAAAAAGACGACCCTCCCGACAGCAAGAGGGGGATTACGATAATAATCCGATAGTAACTCGCGCACTCGTTCTATTCCGAGTCGGGATCATACAAGCGCCTGAGTAGTCAAAAATGTCATGTTAGGACTCCCGAAGATTATCTTCGTAAAATATAACCCGCAAACTCAAATTCCCTGTGCTAAATATTCAGGCCGGCCGAATAGGACAAGGGTAGAGAGCACCGGAAGCAACCGCTGCAAACAGCAGATTTGGGTTTAGTATGAAGAGGCATCTAAAAGCATGTGCTGCGAACAGGAGAGTCAAAAAGAGCACCAAGCAGCACGCGCTGCAAAGAGAGCACCAGCAAGCAACCGCTGCTCATACGCTGCAAACAGGATGGATGTAACAGAGCGAGCAATAAGAACATATGCTACAGACAGCATAAAGGCACAGAGAGGGCACAACAAGCACACACGGCAGCATGCGAAAGGGGGAGGAGAGAGACAAAAAAACATAAACCGCAAACAGGATGGGGCTAGAGAAGCACCATGAAGCACGCGCGGCAAAAAAGGCAGGGATAGAGACCCAAACCCCCTCCACCCTGGACCCAAACCCACAATTCCAAGGAGACGAAGATTGTGAAAGCCCTGATAGGGACCCTATGAACCGCCCTCGATGCTAAACCAAAACCATGGATTTGGCTCTGAGCCCTAAACCCTGAACCCCAAACCGTAACCGGAGACCTTCAACCCTAAACCAAAAGTCTCAACCCGCCCTTCTTTCGGCCCAGCATCGGGCCCACAATGCTGATGGATCCGCGCAATGGGGTTGTTCTCGGAGCCAACCTCTCGCTCCCAACCAAGGTTTCGGGTTCGGGGTTTTGGACTTAGGGTTTAGGGTTTAGGTGCTCCATAACAATAGGGTCCCTTATGTAAGGACAGAGTATCATTGTTTTTCTTCGGTGTTTCTTTAAAACCGAGTGGTCTTTCTGGAATGTTGTTGGGGGTTCTGAGTTGTCCTTCAAGAGCTATTGTTTACTGTTATGGTTCTCTACAGAAGAGTAGGGGAAATCAAAGAGATCCCAAGGACAACCCAGTGTTTTGATGGGGGTCCAGAGGGTTGGTTGTATAAGTGGGTTTCTCGCTCCTTTGGGAGCGGGGGCTCTCAAGATTTGGGAGCTTCCCAAAATTAGGGGAACCTTATTTTGGGGTCCTTATAATTAGGATCCTACTATTTAGGGTACTAGATTAGGGTCCCCTATTTTCGGAAACTCTCATTTCAGTGTGGGGTATGCCCTGGCGACGTGCGATAGTGGGAGTCCAGTATGGTCCAAGATTTAGGGCTCCCCTTTTTTTGAGCTGTGGGGGGTTGGGCGTAGGGTGGGCGTAGGACATTGCATCTGGAATATCTGGAAACTCGGCTCAGTGTTCAGGGTTGGGGCTTCAGGGGCTTACAGTAAGGGTTTAGGTTTAGCGGGCTTGTGCGTGAAGTCTTGTAGGGTTTGGGGAATTATGGCGAGGGGGCTTAAGCCCGCATAGGTTTCAGGATGTTCGTGGTCAAGGCGGGGTTTTGGCGGTTTTCAACTTTTTGTCTACGGAAGGTCTTCTTGAAAGCCTGCGCACAAGGCTTCAGATGTAAGGCCAAGCCCTAAGCCAGTTAATGCAGGGTTTGCTTCTAACCCAGCCCTAAACCCTAAACCCGAAGCCCTGAGCCCTAAGCCCCAAAACCTAAATCCGAAGCCCAAAGCCTCAAACCCTAAACCCTGAACCCTAAGCGCCTAAACCCAAGAAGGCCCCGAAACTCGAACCGCGAGCCCCCCCGATGCCAGGATCACTTCTCTGAAACCCATGAGCCTCGTCTGTGACCGGGACGCCGCTGTAGAACCTCTACTATAGGGCCTTAATAATAAGAACAGGGTTTTGGTGCATATTCTGCATATAATTATAGTAAGGAACCCCCAAATCTGCATATCAAGAAAGGCTCACTGCCTGCGCCTGAGCCACCCTAAACCCTAAGTACGCCCCAAAGCCTAAACCCTGTAAACCCCAAAGACTGCTTACAGCGGGTTTGCGGACCTCTAAACCAGAATCAGAAGGCATTTGAAGCCACTGGAAGCCTTGTCACCTCATACCCGGAACAACAAAACTCGGTACGAGCACCTCTCTCTGCTTGGGTTGCAGGTTTAGCGGCTGAGTGCGCTGGTTCAGGAGTTTTCAGTTTGGGTCTCGGTCTTTGAGGAGGCGGTCGAATAGCGGTGTAAGTCATGCCCCAATCCATGAACTCCTCGACTCTCGCTTGCTTCGGAGCTAAAACGAGCGACGCAAAGATCGCACCACTGCAATCGTTTGGCCTGCAACATTAACCCGGAGAAAACACGTTTTGCCCCACATCCCGAACCACAGGCCCTGAACTCTAAGCCCGAACCTAGGGTCAGGGCTTTCTGTGTAGACTGGAGCAGTCTGTAACTGAAGGGTCCCGCATATGTTGTAGTACTGTGTGAGACTTACTGTAGGTACCAAGTACTCTGACAGCCCCTGAAATGTAACCCTTACAGCAACCCTAAACCCTGCACCCCAAATCGTTTGATCAAGGCGTAAGTAAATTATAACATCTCAGATAGTATCCCCTAGACCCGAAACCCGAAACCCTTTTAGCAAATCAGAGACTAACCCCTAGTAACCCCTGGACCCTAACATAACTTATTCTAGAACCCAAAGTCTCCGATTCAGGCCGCGCCGCTTGACATGAGACTCCCAGCGCTTACGAACCGCTTCCGGGGTTCCCTGCCAATACCTCCGCTGGTTAAGAGATATGAGGCTTCGGGGCCAGGGTTCAGGGAGTTTTGGGTTTAGGGTTGCTTGTTTAGGCTCAGGGTGCTTCTGGATGGACATCCCAGAGACTTTGTAGCGCCGGCCGTTGGAGGCTTAAGGCTTTGATTCAGAAGTTGGGGCTGTGGAGTTTTCAAGACTTGTTCAAGGGTTAAGGCCAAGGGCTTCATGGCTGTAGTATATTTTGTCTGATTTTTGGTAAAGGGAAAGGGCCTGAGGCCTTACGGTAGAGAGGAAAACGGGCGTCGCTTGAAGGCAACAGGGGCATGGAACCATCGGCTCAAGTCTGAATATATCGAAGTCTCCAGTACTATTGGTGCGTAAGGCTTTCAGGGTTTAGGGCCTCAAGCTTTGGGGCTAGAGTTCGGGAGTTAAGCTTTAGGCATACACCTGCGAAGGCTCCCCACAGAAGTAACTCGGCCCGATGCGTTTCATCTGGCAGGTGCATGGCCTCCCATACCTTGGGCCGTCTGTAGGGTCTAAATTTCAGGGTTTAGGATTTAGGGGTTTAGGGCTTCGGGTTTAAGATGCAAGGGATCGGGGTTTCGGTTTCTTACGCAGAACGTGGTTTACGTTCTGGTAGGATTAGGGCGTGTAAGGGCTGAGGCCCTCGGGCTGCAGGCGACCACTCTCGGCTTCCCGCCTCTGTCACTTACTTTCAAAAACCTTAGCCCCTTACAAAACTAAACCCTTAACCCAAAACTCTACACCCGGAAGTTCGAGTTCTACGGCTTTCTTATGCTGCCGGGCTCATGGTTGTTACAGGGTTCTAGGAGGGCTTTACGGGATTTGCGAGGGATGGCGGAATGCCATCTTTACGACAGGTAATGAATGCTCTATAGCTGCTAGCTATTATGTTCAGGGAATAGCTCTGAAACAAAGCTCGTGTGAGTTCTGGAGGCAAAGGTGGGCTTGAAAAGTACGATACAGCAAAACAGGAGCCTCTAAGCCTATTTCAGGCTGATTTGGAGCTTGTTCGGGGTTTATACTTCTGCCATGCTATTTCGGGCTGGTTGTTGTGATCCTTGCTTCTCCAGTTTGTTGTGGACAGCCATCAAGTCACCAGAAAACTTACTGCCTGATTGATAGACATGGCATCCCTCCCACCCTCCGGCATCCCCCGTTCGATCAAAGCGTAATTCAAGCACAGTGCCCAGGCTGATGTCATAAATGATATGGATGGTAAGGCTCGCAAATCTCCATTTTGCACACCGTCTATTGATCTGAGTCATCGAGCCCTGCTGAAAGCTAACACCTAATATCCCTTGCACCCAAACGCTCGCATTCAACCCCAAAAGCTATCCCTAAAGCCCCGCTTTGTTCACTTCTAAACACGGATTTCGCGTTCCGCCTAGGGTCCGGGAGTGCCTTCAACGTAGAACTATACAGTTCGGGCAAAGACCCTAATCCCCCAAATCACACTTTCCAATATGCCCCATCTAAGCCCCCAGTCGAGCCATCCTAAACCACAAAAAATCCTGAATCCTAGAACCCTGGTCTCGTCCTAAACCCTAAACCCTAAAACCCGAAACGGCCCTAAACCCTAAAACCCGAAACCGCCCTAAAACCTAAAAACACAAAACCATCCTGAACTCTAAATTCTAACACCCGAAACCGCCCTAGACCCTAAAACCCGAAACCGCCCTAAACCCTAAACCATGAAGCCGAAGTACATAGATCTCGTCGAACGGAATCCCGCGCTCTTCATAGGCAGGGGCAAAGAAGCGCATGGCGTCAGCGAACCGCGAACCACCTTCGGCTTCATGCAGAGCCAGGTGCCCTTCCTCTTCATACCCACGGCCGCTGTTTCTTGGGTGTTTGCTTGCATCTTGCTCTGTCGGTTGGCTTGAAGGCTACAGAACTGTTTTGTCCTTCTTGTCGCAGTCTCGTGCGTCTTCTTTTGCTTCTCCTTAGTCTTGGACTCCAAGGGCGTTGCTCAAGCTTTTGCTTGTGTCGTGCTGCTCCCAAAAAGAGGCGAGATCACTGGGATAGTCTCAGGGCTTCGGGGTCAGCATTGAAGTCCTGGCAGCACGGTGTCGCTCATGTCCTTCACATCCTGTAAGTAGTGGGGTGTCTTTCATTATTCTGGCCTTAAGTGCGGCGTTCGGTCGGACAGCGTCAATAGGCTGCCGTCGAAGACAACGTCTCTCAAGATCGCACGAGACACGAAGCCGGCAAAAAATGATGTGATGGGAAGCAAACTTACGAGCATGACGAGCAGCATGTTAAGCTTCTGCCCAAATTCTTGGACTCTGACCCTGAACTAGAACAGTAGAACTGCCCCACTCCAAGCAGCCTGCGTCGAAAAATATGCGCTTCCCCTTGATGCCCTCCGGAAAGCTCCTCCCGTCACAGCTGCTGCAAACTCTTCAGGATCTGGGACACACTGGGACGTGAAACCTGCTTATGCTGGCTCCCTAGGGATCGCTAGTAAGCACCCTTCGAACTACCCTCCCTTGAGCATCCTACAGTGCTTCAACTCTCCCGGAGAAAAACAACTGTCAAACTCTCGAGTGCCATGCTTTTTCCAAACACGCGAAGGCCGCCCTTGAATCCCGCCAACCTGAAAACCAACATCTTAAATCGTAAACCCTAAAACCCTTGAAGCCACCGCCTTGGGCGTGGGATCTTCGGCTACGAAATAAGGCATAAGGTTTACTACGTACGGCGCTGGACTAGAACGTCGATGGGTGCTGAAGCGACGCTCTACGCAGGGACTTGCGGCTTGTATTCGGGCTCTCCTCTCCGGATTATGTCAGACAGGGTACTAGAAAAACCATAGATACGTATACACGTACATATTCCCGTTTGCGCGGGGACACAGACCAGCAGGCTCCACTGGGTCAGGAGTTTTGCAGTTCAAGGGGTGAGGGGCGTGGCTTCAGGTTAGAACCCGTGAATTCCAAAATCCGCTCCCGGAGATCTTTCTAGAAACAAGTCTTAATATGTCCCTGCAGCCTTACGACCCCCGAGATTCGAGGGCTCATCTCACAACAAGAACCCCGCCTGTTGTCGGCCAGGACAAGCCAGTCCACATTCATCATCGGATCCCGTTGGCTCCCTCCGTTTGCACCCGCCATCCTCCGGGGCGGTGGGTGTAGGGGTTTGGAGCATTTGGGCTTTAGGCTATTTTAGTGAAGGGCTTAGGGTCCAGGGACCAAGATGCTGGAGGATTGATTCGGGAGTTTAAGGCCTACAGGCAGTCCAGAGTTGAAGGCTTGTAGAACTTCGGGAATGGATGCGAAGATGGGGGCCTGGTTTGGTGCGGAATCCTGCTCAAGTCTGTGCAATTCCGCCCACACCGAGATCATATCCCAAGATGCTGGCAATTACTGGTGTAAGTATTGATTAGTTTTAGCATTACTAGTAGTATCAATACTAGTATTAGTAGAATCGATGCAGAACCCCGAGCACCCCTAAGGCCAGGCCAACCACGCGACGGGCCCTCAGCAAACCCCCCAAAGCAAGCCAACAAGCCCAAATTCTAATAAGATACCAGTAAAACTAGCAAGCTACAATGCACGGGTGCGAAAACTTGCAGTCGAACCCTATACCATGCAAGCCGGCAAGACACACCAGAGCGACCATTAGACCCATTGCAACTTGAATTGTGCCCGAAAACTCCCTGACCGCCACGGGATCAAATCCAGGCCGTCTAACAAAGCACCCCGACCAAAAAAACACGAGACTCCCTAACAAGAAATCCCAAATCCCTAAACCAGCAGCGGTGAGTTCTTTGAGGTCCCAAACTCTAGACCGAAACAACAACAACAAACCCTAAGCCCTAAACCCTAAACATGAGACCCTAAACCCTAAATCCTAAACTCTAAACCCCCAAACCCTAAACCACCAAGAGTCGCGCAACAGGAAGCCTCGCCTGCAGGGATACTGGGGGCTCCTAAGGATGCCGGCCAGTGGCTCGATCACCTCTGCTGCTTTTGGGGAGGGGTGAGGGGGTCTAGGGTTTCAGGGTTTAGGGGTATGGGGTTTAGGGGTGTAGGGTCTAAGACTTTATGTTTTAGGCTTTAGTGTTTAGGGTGTCGGGTTTAGGGTTTAGGGTGTAGGGTCTAGGGTCTCGGGGTGTCGGGTTTAGGTTTCAAATTGTTCAGTTTTCTTCAGGTCTCCCACGGGTGTTTACGGGCATTAAGGTGCTTGTGCATGGTTTGCTTGTGGTTTGCAGGTTGCTTTTGAGTGGGCGTTCGGTTGCGTGATTCACGGAGTCCACGACAACTTCGGCTTTTCGAGTGCTTCTGCTACAGACTTGAATGGGGTTGTTCGGTTTAGGGGGGCTGGCCTTCTGAATCCTTTGTGCACCTGCCCGGAGTCGGGCTTCTTGAATGCTTCTTGGAGGTTTGAACGCGCTTATGAATAAGTGTTTTACAAAGCTCGTACAGGGTATTGGGCCGCATTGAAGGCCTTTGTTTTGTGTCAGCCACCTGCGTCCCACGTACACATCAAACACATGGCACGCCAATCCTTCACTCGGTACAACGTTTTTCCTCACGCAGGTGTACGTACACATTTACGTACGTACGTGCTCCGTGAACCCTCATCCCTCAACCCAATACCATACACTATACACCCTAAACCCGACACCTGAACCCCTAAACCCAATACCCAAACACCCGAAACCCTGAAACACCAACCCCCGAACACCCGAAACCCTAAACCCAATTCCCCAGAAACCCTGAAAACCCAAACCCACCCGAAACCCTAATTGAAACAACCCTCAACCCTAAAAACATCTAAAACCCCTAAACCCGAAACCCCAACTCAAACAATGCCCTCCAAGCCTGCTGAGGCGAGCCCGAGCGACCTGGGATCGCCAGAGCATCAACTCTTCAGAGACTTTGGGCTTAGGGTTTAGGGTTGAGGGTTTAGGGTTTTGTGTTCAGGGCCTTGGCTAATATCCGTACAAAACCTCCGGGTACGATGTTTCCACAGAAGAGCAAAGGTGAGGGTACTGGGTTCAAAGGCTTCTACGAGCAGGGCCTAAAATGATTTACCTAGAAATTTAAGGATTCGCGACTCTTGAGCTTTTCGGGTTTAGGGTCACGATGGAGGGACCAGTGTCCGTTTCATGTTCCGGCATCCCTTGAGAACATGAGCACGGCCGAAAGATCCCTGCAGCCCACAGAAGGGGCTGAATTTCGGACAAGCGAAGCCAGCTCTCTTCCAAGGATAATGCCGAGCGCCCTGCATTTCACATGTCGTTTGTAGGAGGTCTTGCCGACATGCGCTATAACTTCTGCGGCACCATAAACTTTAAACATCTGTTTAGGTTCAGGCTTGGTTGTACGGCCAAAACTGAACCACCTGAAATCCAATCCTATGCCCAGACCATGAACCCTTCGTACGTTATGGGGTTCATGAAAAAGAATGAGTGACGACACCAACGACGGTGGTGGTGATGATGATGCTTGTGATGATGACGATGGTGATGGTGCTGAGTGTCAGATAACATCACTATCATCGCAGTAACTTAACAACCCTCGTTATGAAAAACAGCTATAGACCCTCAGCCCGAAACTTTAGGGTTACAACCACCCTAGATCCGAAACTCAGAACCCCAGAAGTGGACTTGGCCCTGCACAGATGGTGGAAAAGATTGCATCGTCACTCGGCGGAGATACCCGGGCTCGGTTCCTGCGAGTGAAGAATCTTCGGAGTGGAGAATCGAGTTTCTCGGGCGGATTTTGGGTTCAGGGTCTGGCGCAAGCTGTTGGCTTTATGGGGGGGGTGTCGTGGTAACCAGTAATAGTCTACTGACATGTGTGATCATGTGTGTTAGTTCTGTGAATGGTTCTGGGGCCCCTCTTCACCCTGGAATCTGCTGGCGGTTCTTTCATGTTGTACAGCCCTGTACTGTCGCAACTCGGCGTATTTCAGGCCGCTGAGTTTTGCTGGGTAGCCCCACATACTGTTGCTCTCAGGAGAATTTCTGACGTTTCGCTTGTGCTGTCAGCCTCACAAACCGTTGCAAACCGGTGAGGTTTGCGTCAGTGTGTTGCTGTCTCCTCCAGGTGTTGTCGCGCCTCACAAGTTTCCGAAGTTTCGATCATGTGCTTCCTGAGCCTGGGTATGCCGAACATCGTCTCTTGCTTGACTGCTCTGCCGGCTCTACCCAAATTCCTAACAGTTCCTTGTGCTCACTTTGTCTTGTGAGGTCGGCAGAACATTGCGTACCGGGGACCCTTGACTCTTGACCCCAATAATATCAAGCCAGTCGACTTTCCTGGCAGTTTTCACTAGAAAACTTGGCAAGTGTTGTCATACACGCCCGACCGGTTCGACAGTCAGTAGCGCGAACCATGTCATGCGAGCTCTCGCGAATTGCACACAGGAGGACGCAGACCCTACAAACCAGCTGCAAAGAGTCGTCGGAAGTCTCAACTCAAAACCCGAAACCCTGCGAACCCCTCCTAGACCCCGTAGAGAACCCACAGACAGTAGCCCCTGAACTCTCAACCCTAAAACACTGCAGGCTCTGCACGTCCTGTGGACCCAAGCATCCGTAGCACTGCCCAAAGTTGAGCACAGGACGCCTGTCGCAAATTTGGGTTCACCGCTTCATTGCCATGGATTCTGCAGATTCCACGACTCAGGCTTGCAGCGCAGGTGGCGACCGGCATTTCCGGCAGAAATAACGGACGCTGCTACCCCCAGTGGAATTCTCGAAAGCCCGGATCTCGACGAGCCCAATTCGAGCTCGTGCAAAACTCGAGACCGTCGGTGCGGCACATGGCTCAGAGATATGTTCGTTGAGTTCGATCTTCGGCGTCGGGAACTTTGGCCAACGGGTTTACGGCCGAAATAGAGGGAACGAGCCATAGAGGCAAAGGCGGCCGTCAGTGGCAAAAAGGAAATGGCATGTAAATGGAAAGATGCATGGCTAAAACTAGCTCGTGAAGGTAAAGAACCCTAAGCAAAAAACTACGGTCAGGTACAGCGTTCAGTTTGGAAAGGTTACGCAAATGAAACTGATTGAACATGCACAGTCCGGAGAAAACGCCGCACAACCATATAGACCATCCACTAGCATCGTTTGCTTTCAGAAGGTGAATTAAACGCAACATAAAGGCGGTGGAGGACTCGGAATTTGGTACAACGAAGCCACAGTGAAGGTAAAGCGGTGTGATTAATTACAGTAGTTCTCACGTATGTTTAAGTTCGCTGAAGATTGCAATCTATCCATTACAATTTGTTTCGCCTTCCTCCTGCCTTGTCTTTGCCAGTCCTTTACTGTCCTTCTAACTTATTCCACTTCTCGTTTACCTGACATAGTAAATTTGGGTTGGCCGCTGTACTGCTCTATGTGCCTGTGATCATCGTGCCTTTGTCTGTGTGGATGTCCTCATTCATCTCGGTCTTACCTTTCTGCAACTTGAGTGAAACCTGGTATTCAATGAGCTGTTTGGGGCCGCTCCATCCGAGCGGCCCTTCCAAGTTATCGGCTGCTCTGGATCAAGCCAGGGTAGAGGGCGTAAAGCCTGAGGCCCTTAAAACCCTACGAAAGTACGGCTTAGGTGGTGTAGGGGCTTTGGGAGTTAGGATTTAGGGTTTAGGGACCCCCGGTCATACAGAAACATGCCAAACACCCAGCAGACGAGCTAAGGGTGCGCCTGGGGTGCTGGTGAGCCTCTGCGGCTCCGCAGTGAATCTTGCCTGTGACCAGACGGTTTACGCTTTAAGGTTTATGGGTTTATGGGTTTAGGGTTTAGGAATTATGGGCAGGTCTACAAGTACAAGTTACTGTGCCGCGTAAGAAACACATACACATGCGACATATTTAGTGACAGCATCATATCTCGTCAAATGTGTCAATGTCCAGGTGACCTTTGGACATAAAAATCATCAAGAGCTCTGAATGCTATCTCACGAAATGCATTCATTGGTTCTGGACGAGCGAAGACCTCCACAACTAACCAACCAAGAAACAATCCTGAACAGTCCAATCCCTGGAACCCAAAACTCTAAACCTGTCTAGGCTTCAAACAAAAAGAGGCTTTTCCTGGGCCGGAGAAAGCACATGGCAGGCTGAAAGGATCGTCGACGTCGTCCGACATGTTGAAAAAAGATGCATAGGAGTTCTGGACTACGGCTGAGCGTGAGGTGGTGAGTGTGGCCAGCCTACCAGTGAGGTACACTCAAAGTTCCCTGATCCTCGAAACCATTGAGTTCCCTACAACACCCCATGACAAAATTGCCTACAAAGACCCAGGACACCTGGGTCTAACCTTCGACCCTAAACCCTGAACCCTAAAACAGTGAAGCATTAAGCCCCTAAAATCGTAAACCTTAAAGTATCAAAGCGTTAAGACCCTGAAACCCTAAACCCTAAAACATCAAAGCATTAAAGCCCCTAAAGCCCTGAACCCTGTAAGCTGCTCAAGGGGCTTAGGTAATTTTCGGCAAAATTTGCCTCCAGCTGGCTGCCGTGGTAGAAATCCTTTGGAAGTTTAAGGGTGGGGCTTTAGGGGTTCTGGGAGTCTTAAAGGGATCTATAAGGGGTTCACTGGTTTCAGGTGTTGAGGGGTTTGGGGCTTTAGGGGTCGTGGGGTTCCCTTTGAGGGTGCCTGGAAAGGATAATGGAAGGGTGCCTTAAAAGGTTCCTTACGGGGATCTATAAAGGGTTCAGGGTTTGGGGGTTTTAGGGGTCAGAATTTAGGGGCTTTTGGGGTGTTGGGGTTTAGGGGTGCCACGTAGTCTTACGGCTAGCGTGCCGATGGCAATGACGATCTTCGTGGCAAGTATCAGTGCGGCGTAGTCGTACTGGTGCTGCTGATGGTAGCACGCGATAATAAGAAGGAACTGGGAGGAACGTTTGAAAAAGAGCAAGGATAGCAATCACAAAACCTGATGATGGCTGTGATGAAGATGAAGATGATGGAGGAGGAGATGGAGGAGGAAGGAGGTGGAGGAGGAGGACTATGACGATGATGGCTTAAGGCATGGGTCTCAAGTTTGGATTTCGATGCAGGGCAGACCTGTGATCTCATTTCTTGGATCTGGGAAGCATTGCAGTATCAATTATGGTCTTCAAGTCTCTTCAAGACCTAGCTACGGCAGCTACTGCTTGAGGCTTTCATCTCTAGGTGTAGCTGCCCCTGGAACCAACCCTAAGCCACGCTAGGCCGCAAGAAACAATCTGCAAAACACCCTCTATGCCCTCTATCCTGGCGCCCTAAACCCTGTGACCCTTGACCCTCCAGAGCTTGGCCCAACGGCACCTCGGAGCTTAACATCCGAGACCTCAACCCTCCGCATCCCGATTGACCACTGCGGCCGTCGCCTCCGTGCAGACAGTGTCTCGAGTCGCCTGCTTTCAGGCGGGGGGTGAGAGGGCGTGCAGCGGTTGAGGGTGTGGCTTCACCTGAAGCGCAACTACCCTGGCCTTTGAGGGCCTACGATAGAAAATTCTACTGAGGAACCTTAACAAAGTAGGCTATGCAGGGTTCAGGCATTAGGCTTCTGTTGCAGCTGCCATGAGCCCTCGGGGTTCGCGGAATTCAGAGTTGGGGCTCTGAGTCAACTCGAGCTGTCGGATGGCTCAATGTCCGACTGTCTCGTGGGCCCTAAACCATGTTTAGGCTTAGGGCTTGAGCAGGAATTTGGGATTTCTACTACGCAAAGGCTTTTTGTTTCGTCATTCAGACTTTGAGATTCGGAGGCTGTCAAAACACGAGCCAACTCGAAATGGACCTAAGTAGCATGGATCCTTTACAAGGACCCCGAGACAAGGCCCCCCTGATGTGGTCTGAAACTCCTCCAAAAACCCTCCAAAACACCGCAAAACATCCTATCAAGGCTCCACTCTTCATCGCACCCACCACCCTCAACAATAACATGTTTTGTAGGATTCTACAAGCATGATGCTACAAGCGATTGAGAAGAGGTTCGATAAGGGAGTTCAGATTAGAGGTTTAGGGTCGGGGGTATATTGTTTAGGGTTGAACTTACCTTGTAAAGGAAGCCCTAAGGATATCGGCTCTTTGTGCTACAGGTGAACCCTAATCCTGCAGCCTCAAGCTGCAAGCGGCATTCAAAAGACATCAGAAGGTTTGTCTTGAAAAGCTGTAATCAAGTTGAAAAGCATCAACTGCAGCAGGGATGAGATGCACGGGTTTTGGAACCTAAAGCTGGATGTTCCGTCCAACATGTGCACGTTGCTCTGCACTCTGACACAGAAGCTTCTTCCAAAACCGCATCGCATGTATGGGATGCCCCAGAATCTTGCCGACACTCAGCAACCCTCCTTTTGACTGATTGCTGCAATCCTTTGCCTAAGCCCTAGACCCTCAACCATTAGCCCAAACCCTGAATCCCAAACCCTGAACCCTTAACCCTGAACTCAACGGTCGCTGGCCTGCATCTTCCCGGCATCGCCCGAGACTGTGAACCAACGGCGATTTGAGATTCCTGGGCCCGAGTTGGGTTTTAAGGGTTCTTTTCGTTTAGGGTTTCAGGGTTTGGGGTTGTGCTCGAAACCCCAAAACCCTAAGCCCTAAGCCGTAAAGCGGAAACCGCCGGCGGAGAGACCCCGACTTTGCTAGACATGTGCCAACCTTCAGAGTTGGGCACGAAGCCCTAGACGGGCTGCAAGCATGCAACGGAAAGCCCGACTCCCCATCCTGAACATGAGAGACGGGTACTTCACAAAGGGTTTAGGGTTTAGGGCACTATCGGCTCAAAACGTGATGTTGCTTTGAACGCAAGCGGCTGATGTCTCAAGCAGTCTCCCAGCTTCAGATAAGACGACGTCTGCTGCCAACTTGGGGGGGGGTCAGGCACACCTTACAAAATCGCTCACAGATGATGATGGTGATGATGATGATGAAGGTGATGATGATGCTGCTGGACGATGATTCTGATGATGATGATGATGTTGATGATCATGATGATGATGATGGTGGTGGCGGTGGCAATCATCATCGCTACTCGCCATCGCCATGGCCACGGCCATCGCCCTCGCCGTCATCATCGTCATCATATCTCCATCACCATCATCAACATCATCACCATCATCATCGTCGTCATCATCATCATCACCGCCGTTATCTTCAGTCGTTGGTACTGACAGGCATAGTCATCGTATGTCATCGTCGCACAAGCCGGGCGTCTACTCTCGGCGCCAGCGACATGCCTCGGATCAAGATATGGCCGTACAATCTTGCTACTCGTTGTAACTATGCAGACTCACTACAAAGGAACGGGTTGAGGCTCTGAGGGTGCCTCTAGAAAACTTTGGCCGTGAACCCCAGAGTTGCCCTTGACCCCATTTCGGTGTCCTCCGCACAGTGGTTTGGGATCGGTTCAGGGTTATATAGGATTTGGGATTTCTGGCCAGGTTTGGGCTCAGGTGTAGCATTTAGGGAACAACCAACTTCCCGCACACGAGGCCTTTCGGGCAAACCAGAAGCCAGGCCCAAGCCCTAAACCTCACACCGCCTGAACACGTATCCGTCTGCATTGCTGCTTCCGATTGCCATTCTAGAGGTTGGACAAATATGTTCCGCCTGTGTGGGATTGGTTAACAACTCGGGTGTTAGGTTTTCACGTTCCAAGCACCTTCAGATCGTACGAAGTCTTCGGTGAAGCAAGTCCGGGCGTCATATTGGAACTTGGGTAAATCCGATCCGTATGCAGTGCCGAAGAATGCTGGACACGATTCAACGCAAACGGTCCAGCTTGTAGCTTATGAGTCATATGCGGGATTCTGATTATGAATCACGGCCCCGTGCACGGGCTTCCAACTGCTTCTGTTCATGCCTCTTACGACCCTATACACATGGAAGTTGTTCTGCATGAGGGCTCCTGCCTGTGCCACCATAGTAATTTACTTCATCAAACTGGAACGTGTCTAGCGCTATACAGGACCAGAGTTTCGGACGAGAAGTCTTGTGCGGTGAGGCATGGCCCAAAACAACTAACTTGCGCAAGTCAACGGAAGTCCCTGTGGGCCCATGCGCCCTAATCTCGCGACTCAACCCTAAACCCTGAACCCTAAACCCTGAACCCAGAACCCGAAACCCTGAACCCGAAACCAAATGCGTTTCTGGGTTAAGGTAGCATGTACGCCCAGGAGCCAGAAAGAGGCGCCGGCCAGGGAGCAAAGAACCCAAAGGGTTCGGCGGTACATGGCTCTGTGCTTAAAGTCACCGGTGCAAGGAGCGCCAAGAAACCCAAGAGCTCAAGGGATCTTGTGATTCCTGCTAAACCCTAAACGGCCCTAAGCCCTCAACCCTAAACCGTGAAATACGAGAGGCTGACGACGTCAGCTCGTGGCTCCGAAATCACCGGCTTTGCTCCACATCACACGTGGCTGCGGTGAGAGCTCAAGTGACTTGCCACTGCCAGCGGAGAATGTCACCGATTTCTGCAAAAATCCGCAAGCTTGCGCAGTCATTTCCTGCCGTTCGTTCTACTGCATCGCACGCGTTTCTTGAAATCACAACAAGCCCTCTAGATCTTCTAAGAGATCAGCACACGATGGTTTTGTCTTTGCAAATTGTGCTGTTCTCTTTTTGTTGCTCTTCTACACGGTCCATCTGTCCTGGCCATTTCGCTGCGGGAATGTCTCTTTAATGGGATACTAGTATGACAACAGCCTGTGTCTGCAGGCACTCCGTTGGTTCTCAACTGGCTACCGCTATTCCCACTTGAAAGACGTTGCCTTAGCGGGGCTTGCAGTCGATTCTACATGAAGTTGCCTGTTTGAGGCCACGAGTGACTTACTTTTGGGATATGTCCGCGTGTGCAGCTGCTCATGCGGTTGGGTATGTAAGGATAAGTTTTGGTACGATAATGTTCAACATGTGCAACGGTAAGCAACCATATCATGACAATCGGTCTAAGGCCTTGTGGCCAAAGCCACGGCGTGCATGTAACTCCGTCTTCCTCCTTCCCCCCTTCGCGAATCTTTTGATGTGCCCGTCTGCTTGTGTTGATTCGTTAGCCTGCTAAATGGCAGAATGAGCTTAACAAGAAAATTAGGTCGCTCTTGTGCCTCAACTTCAGAATGTATGCTTCAAAATGTATGCTCCTCAGCTGTTCTCGTCCTTCAGAACGATGGCAACGTAGGAAGCTTCTTGAAAGCTTGTCGAGTGTCCCGGCTCGCGATTTTCGCTAGCATTCTCAACCAAGACGCATTTTTGCATCAAAAGCCACTCTGCATGTTGTGCTTCTGCTGCAGGCCTCTTGGTGTGGTAAGCTTCGGAATTTTTTGTCTTGCAGCACAGCGGCTCGTGCTTACACACCGGCTGGAACGGTTGTGAACAGTTCCGTGATTGTTTCGTCAAAATTTCGAGAATTCCGGGGAGGAGGGGGTGGCGATGGACTCGAAGCTGGAGTTGCAGACTTCGTCCTGCGATGCATCCTTGCAGTCCTGCACCGATCTCAGCAATCGTTTCGGTCTCGATCTCTCGCCGTAGTGGCTTTGGATTCTGGGCCAGCCCTGAGGTGACGTCTCCGGCCCAACTTCGGGATTGGCAGGAATCACCTGATCTGTGCTCTTCGTCGATTGTCGGGAACTTCGTTACTTTCAGCCTCCGCGTTCTTGGGGGTGTTGGATGGGAACATGGATCGCCGGAGATTTTCGTCGGTTTGCGCAAGGATTCAAACAGGGGGTCTTTGACCTGCGCAGCCTGAAACCTTACTGTGAAAAGCGGAGGATTCCACTTAACTCTCGCTCACAAAGCCCAAGGCAACCAATCGTAGAAAAGGCAAAGCAAAGCAGCAAAGCAAAGGCAGGACAATCAGAGATTGGTGCCGTAAGGTTGACGCTCAGGCAGAAGACAAGTCCTACAACCCCCAGGCTGTAAGCGGTCTTTTCCTGGGACTCGCTAGGCGGTCCTTGAGCTGTCAAGCTGCGTTCGTGAAACAAAGATGGTCAGAAGCCTAACCAAGCTGCAGAAGCACATGTACGCATGTCCGTGACAAATCACACCCCCCTCGACGCGAGCTCACGCGTGAGGAGAGCGGAGTTTAGGAAAGTCACGTACACTGATTGTGCACCGAGCCACACCTCTTCCGGTCAGCTAAGCTTAAAGCATTAAAGGGCCATTAGATGTGGGTCGGTCTCTGCATCTGGATCGTACCTATGTTTCACAGCTGTACAAACGCAGCCTTTCTTGTGATCGTTAGGCGCGTAGCGATCTGCCGTATAATCGTTGGCAGTCGGACGTCCATCGGTTCTAAGCGGGGGTTACACTTTAGACTCAATGCGCTCAGAGTGTGAAACTCGGCAGCATCGAGTGTCCGTGAAAAGAGAGGGACACACGAGGAAAATACCATGGCTAGCCATTGTACCCCTGTGGGTCTTCTCAGCGCGGCGCAGGCAAGGAATGCTGAGGAAGTAGCGGAAATTGTATCATAGTTTGGCTTCACCATCAGAATCTGCCTGACCCAGACTCGCAAGTTAAAGGGTCAGAAAGACTCAACCGGATTCACCGCACAGTGACACAATGCATCGCTACGTATTTTCGGACGGTCGTCACCTACGACTAGTGGGGCTACGAGTGCGGTCCTTTCCTCGTCCTGGACCGCTTCGATCTTTGTTGCCCTTATCGCCCTTTCCTCGGCCTTTGTCCTGCTTTCCTCTTCCTTTATCGGTCTTTCCTTTGCCTTTGCCCTTGTTCGGCTGCCTCACAGAATCGGCATCATCAATAAGGCCCCCTGTATCGGTGGGGCCTCGAGACTTTCCTTTGGTCGTAGTCTCCTTGGCCGGGCCCATGGTTCGGGACCGCGGCTCATTAGACGACGCATCGGAGTCAGGCGGCGGAGGTGCCGGGGCAGAAGGCTCTGGCGTGCGCATCTGAGTGCGACCTCTTGCCTCCGTACTAGTAACTACTCGGGCAGGCGCAGGTCGCGCAATCGATGGTGCCCATTTATCATCGCGGGGCATCTTTGACGGCGGGTTCGATGCCGTTCTGTCGGAAGGCGCAGGGAACCTGGTATTGATTCTCTCCTGCGTAGTGACAGAAGTACCACTGGGCGACGCTTCGCGCCCGGCACTATCATCGGCATAAGATACGCTAACACCGGCAGACTTCATGTTGATGTCATCTCTCGGGTTCGCGTTCATCGAAATGATGATGTTGGCAGCCCTCTTTCTGACGACGGGAAGAGTATTCGGCGCATGGAACATTCGGATGAGATCCTCGATCGTCGGGCTTCCCATATCCTCCTCGGGAACCTTGGTCTTCATCCGCAACACCGAGGGCAGTTTCATTCTATCGGAATATTCTGCCCTGCCGGATACCTTCAGAACTTCCCCATCTGGGTGAGCCGCAGAATAGCTCTGTCGCTGCCATTTCCGCGATGGCAGGTTCGATGGCGGTGGCATCTCGCGAGGAGGCGGAGGCACTGCCTCAGGGGCAACGCCTCCGAGGTGCTCACGTCCAACACGTGGAATCGTAGGTGCTGGATTCAAAACTCCATCTAGCTCAGTATCGTCTTCGTCCTCGTCCGTTGTAGGGACGGGAATAGTGTGAGCTTCGGGAATCGTCACCTCCCTCCGAGCAGGCGTTGTCGTACGGCGCTGGGATGTTTCATCCCGCTGCCTTGCCTGTCGGCCTGCCACATCGAACAGATTCTCAGGCTGCTCCAGCTCCTCAGGGATAGCCTCAAAGACATCAGCATAAGGCGGTATCCCAAGAGGATCCGTGCTTTTAGCGTCGGGAAGCTGATCTTTGATTCCATCGACAAGGTTGAAAAATGCCTTTTCGGTATCCCTGTCTTCGTCGAAGAACTTCTTCGTCGAATGACCCTGATCTCGGACAAATTCCTTGAAATCGGTACGCTTTTGCTCGGGCGTACCGGCAGCGTCGAGATCTTCGGTCATGCCCTCATCAATGATCCCAAACCTATCCTCGGAATGGTGCGGAATGAACTTCCGCCCCAAGGGATCCAACTCTCGCCAGTTGATGGCTTGACCCAGAGTCCCACCACCTTTCTTGCCCTTCGCCTTGGGTGCCGCAGTTGCATCGGCGGTACCCTCGATCTCCTTTTCTTCATCGTCGGAGATGTACCCCGGCTCTCGTTTGACGGGAATGCCGTAGCACGTCGTAAGGGTCACCCTGGCAAGGAGGGCGGAGAGGCTCTCGCTGTCGACCCGCATGTACCGCTGGTACTTCGTCGTGTCAGTAATCTTGGCACGGAACTCATCCAAAGTACCAAATTCAGTACTGAGCCGAACATTGCGCCTCATTTCCAGGTTGGCGTTCTGAAGAGGCAAGTGGGCCAATCGGATCTTCTCAAGCATGTCCTCATCAACAGTGTAGTTGACCTGATCCCCCGTGTAGAAGGGGGCGAGGTATCCACGCTTAAGACACAATCGGTATGCTCGCTGGCAGTGAATCGACCAACGTGCATAATTAGTAGCAAAGTGGCTTCTCCCTGCACGTGGCAAAGACCGCTCCGAAGTGCTTGGCTATCGTGGCAGCACAGGCGATGGCTTTGGATTCGAGGAATTCCTCCACGCCACATCGAGCATCCTTGCCTGTGATCCCAGCCACAAGCCTTTCGATGGAGATGTCCAATCTGATGGCGCCTTGAATCGTTCCGCGCACACTCTTCTTGCACAGCTCCACCTCATTCATCGAAGTATCCACCGCGATGCATTTGATCGGGAGCACACCGAAGAACGCGGTCTGTCTGTGATCCTCAGCGAGTGATCTAGACACCGGGAAGTTCCTCAGGTGCTTAATCGCGGCATACTCGTGCAGTTTGAAATCGTTGAGCTGGTCTTTCTCAATAAGCTCGTTAAGCCATTGAGCGTGGGAGCCGTAGTATTCGACCCTGAACGGGTTCCGGAGATCGGCGTAGAACATCCCGTCAGGGTAGTGGATCGGCTTCATACACGCATGGCACATGTGCAATCCAACCGGGAAAGCGGTGCCGCACATGGGGCAATCGAAGCTTGCAAGAGGCCAAGATGCTCGGTTTCTGCTGCCTCGTGCAGGGCCGGTTCCAAACTTCGGACCTCCAGTGTACTTGAAGGCCGTATTGAACACCAGCGCACCTGTGTCCATGAAGTATGCTATCGGCATGCATGCGAGAGGAATACTGTCTTTGATCGCGTAGTATCCCCTCGGATGGAACGACACAGGGTTAATGCCTGCGGCAATCATGTACATCAATCGCGAAGACGATCATGCGATTGGATCCCATACCCTCTGGGAGCATGGAAGCGGATGCCGCGGATGCAGACAATGTCTCGCGTCCGGGGTTCATTCGGACCTTCATGTAGACCTCTTCCCACTCGTTGTTCTTCCCAGATCCGGGAGCGTAGGGGAGCAGGGTGAGGAACAATTGTCCCCTCGGAGGCCCGACTTGGCAGTCGCTCATGTATCCGAAGAATTCGCGGATCGTTGCGCATCCCCATCCGTACTGGGGGTGGTGTCGCGAGACACTTCTCGTTCGCTCACCGGAGACGTAATGCTCCTGGGCCAGCTGAATGAACGGTCCGTGCTTGGACTTCGTCAGCTGTCGGAATCGGTTGAAATTATCGGGGCCGAATCCATACGCAGCACGGATCCCAACGAACTGAGGAACTCCATTTCCGTTAATCGTGGAATAGAAGAACTCGAACATTCGGTTGTTGTCCGTCCTTGCGATCTCCAGAATGCACTGGAGTGTGAGCTCGGAGGGCTTGTTGGTCTCGTCCAGAACGCTCGTCTGGAGAAGGGTAAGACCGCTAGTCTCACTAGCGTTCTGCTTCATGTACTCCCTTTCGCGTTCCATATACATCGGAATAACATCGAACGCGATGATCCCACTCGAATCGAGGTAAGAGTACAGCGGGACACCCCTCACTCGATCATCAGATTTCTTCGCCGGATCGATGGTCGTGGGGTACTCTTTCGTTTGCGTGACCACGCGGAACATCAGTTTTCGCACCAGGTTGGTCATGGCCTCATCGGGAACCCTGGCGGGAGGAATGCTCTGTGCATCGTCGTTCAACAATCGGTTGCACGTGATCGTAGAGCCACCGATAGAGCGGGACTGCTGCTCGCGGGCAGAGTACGCCCTGCCAGCATCGTGAATGTCGCGGCATTCCTCGTATGTCTCCGGACGGAGGAAGGAGTCGTGATCCCCCTGCGCGGGCTTCTTGTGGAGCGCCACGTTCAGATACATCGTCTGATTCGAGGAGAACATAGCGAATCGGTGCCGCGAGTATTTCCGCTGTTCATCGGTTGGCGGAAGACATGTCGCTGCAACAAGTCTGCCATTGACTGAGTCGTCAACAGCCACATCGAGTCCTGGGACGACGAATTCCGGTAGCGCCACCGGAACGGAGTTCATCTCGTACTGCACTATCGGCGAGATGGAATCGATGCCTCTCTGGGGCATCTGATCAGGGCGATGAATCGTTGTCGCCTTGATCCCAGGGCCCTCGATCCTATATTTCTTCGGATCGTTTGCGGCTTGGTCAGCAGCGGTGCTGGCTGGGCGGACATCAATCGGTGGTCCGCGGGCTCCTGAGAGCACAGCCCCTTGGGCAGCCACTGGAACGCACGCCGTGTTCCGGAGGGTTATCGGTGGTTCGGGCAGCAGAAGGCGGGGCCTTGCCGGGGACCTCGTCTTTCTGCTCCTCCCCGTCACCCATCTTATCATCCTCTTTGGGCTCTTGTCCAGCCGAGTCGTCTTCCATCTCCTCGTCATCGCCACCTTCCTTTGCGGCCTCTTCAGACGCCTCCGGAGGCTGATTCGCAGAAGGCGGTGGCGGAGGATCCTCGGATGGCGGAGGAGGCGTCGCAGCACGATCCGATGTGTCACCGGTCGGCGCAATTGATGGTTGATCGCTCTCCAACGCTCCGTCGCCCTGGCTGCTCACAGCACCAGAGCCGTCGCTGCGTCGCGACGAGGAGGCAGCAATTGATCGAGCGTGCCTCCGGAACTCCTGCGAGAGGAATCCCGCAGTGCTGCGCATTTGCATGGCAACAGCTTGCTGAAACTGAGATCATCGATCGTCCCCAGTTCGGCCAGTGCTGCCATAGCTCATATCGTTCGTAAGACCCATCAGGCTTTGCACTGGGTCTTCGTCGGGCTTTCGGAACTGTGTCACCCGACGTTGCATGGCGTAGCCAGCCGGCAGCTTAAGGTCTTCTCTCGTTATCCTAGCTGCGGTGTTGTTCACCATGGCAACACGCATGGACTGAATGACCTTTCCAGGAGAAGGCGCAATGAGGTCCGGCCAATCATCGGCGGTCGGAGCCTCAAGGTCCTCTGGCTTGAACATCATCTGTTCGAAGGCCATAGCGCCCATGCCACGGTGTCGGATAGCGATCTGCAACGACTGGTAGGTATTGAGCAGCGCTCGTGCAATACCGTACGTCGAAGGGATGTGCGGATGGAACACCGGAAGTGTCGCCACACTCGCAATCGCTGCATCAAGGTTGGAAATGATCGCTCCAACCTTGGCTTCCAACTCCCCCCTGTTTCCGAATTCAGGGGTCCATCGGGCATCGATAGCCGACACAGTTTCACCCGTATCGCGGTTGACAAGCACAGGACTGAATCGGTCGCTTGCCATCTCCCGGATGAGGGTACTGTTCGACTCCACCCTCCGTCTGCCCTGAGCCAATCGGTTAGTGACTGCGTCCAGCGCATAGTCACCCGGAGGGTAAAGCGCGCCCTGAAACACATTGTCTTCGTTTGTGTTCGGGTCAATCACTTTGGCAAGTCCTTCGGCAATGATTCGGAGGTGCTCGGCACCTTCGACACCGGTAGCGCCCTTCGCCTTTTCGGCAATCATTGTCTTCACCTGCGAGGCTTGCTCGCGACGCGCCTCAGCTTCGCTAACAAAGCTTCGGGAGTAATGCGCGTATTGCTGACGACCTTCGGCGGAAGGGCCGGAAGCCTCCTCACCACCAATCGGCTTAGGTCTGCTTTTCTCGCCGGAGATCGGGAGCGACGGCACTGCCGGAGGGCGAGCTGCATCGCGATTGGCAGCCACAACCTTCTCAGCGTCACGAGGCGTGGGCATGCGCTCGAACGCATCTGTCATGCCGGAGAGGAGTTCATCAAACTCAGGATCGGTCTCCGTTTTCTCCGACATCGCCGTGTCTCCGTCTCCATCCTTCTTGTCATCGCTGGAGTCACTGCCGGACTCATTGTCATCGTCACCGGCAGTAGGAGCAGCAGGGGGCGAAACAGGCATAGGCATAGCCTGGCCAGGCACGGGAGTCTCCGGCAATTTGATCGGATCCGGATTCCGCACGCCGGGGAGATCTCCCAGAGTGCTCGGCTCTTGCTTGACGGTCTCTTGTTTGATCGGGACCGTTGGAACAGATGGGCCAGCATCATCGGCCATCTCTTCCTCATCATCAGCGAAGCCGAGCTGACTTTGATCGAAGGTCTGCGGGGCACCGTGATCGGCCCCGCGGTCCTTCGCATCCAGGAGATCCTGGACGGAAGAGTGCACGATAGCCTTCTTCTCGCCTTTGGGCTTATCGTCTGGGACCGGGGTCCGCGCCCACATCTTCTCGGCTGCAGTCTCGAAGTCCCGAGGATTATCGTACGGTGGGAATCGCGCGAGAGCCGCAAGCGTGAACATTGAGCAGATTCGGGTGCACAGTGCCCCGATGGTCTTGGACTCGTGCATGATGGAAAATCCTTTCAGGTACGGAAGCCCCTCCAGGATTGCATCAAACGAGAGGGTAAGGAAGTTCGACCTCCTGACCGTGTCCCAGATCGACCTCATCTCCGTGCGGTACTTCTCAAAGAGAGCGCCGGGAAGAGTCGGAAGGAAGACCATGCTTGGTGACGCCGGCCCACAGAGGGACACCGAGCCATAAATCGTATTGAGCTCTTCGATTGCGTCCCGAGCCTTCGTCTTGGCGTATTTACATCGTGACTCGTTGATGTTGCCCATGAGCTTGGTCCATCCCTGATCCAACTTCCATAGGTCAGCTCCTCTCCATAGCAGGAGAATGTGCACGTTAGATCTCGGGATGCTGGTTTCGCTCTGCATCAGCTCGATGGTCTCAATCATCTTCTCGAGCGTGAAGCAGTCCGGTTCCTCAACAGCAAACACGCGCACGTCAGGATCCTGGAATCCGTACTTGATCAGCGCATTCGTCAGGTGCGTGTTCATGTCACCGGTGTGCCAGTTCGTTTTCGATCGGAACGAGAGCAGACCGTCATGCATGACAACAAACCTCTGCCGCTGATTGGGGTTCGCCGGTTTCGTCGTTGGCGGAGCTCCCCCATATGCGAGCGTAGATGCCATCGTTGTGACAGTCCTGACGCCGTGGATCCCAACCGCCACTAAGGCATCGGCGGGACTCCACGCGGGCTTGGCAAGGATATCTGTCGTGTCATCTTCATCGTAGAGAATGCCTTTGGCACTCCTGGCAGGCGTAAAGCCGAAATTGCCAAACGCGCCACTATAGGCCTGTCGGTAGTGCAGGCACCAGGCATCCCACTCTTTGGATGGTCCCCCGGCGATCATGAAGAGCTTCGAAGGTTTCGGCAGCCCCTGACCTCCACTCTCCCCAAAGGTAGGGGCTCTCATCTGGAAGAAGGGGGCAACCTCAAAACGATAGCTCGACGCTTGAAGCTCGGATTGCAAGCCATAGCGGCCACCGACAGTGGCATTCTCAGCCGTTCCCGTCCCCTCGGGCATCCATCGGTTCCGTTTCAGGACGGAAGGGTGAACGGTAATTCGCTCGGGCTGTTCCTCACCACCCGTCGCAGCTTGATCCGCAGACCCGGCACCTTCTGAAGGCTTGGCATCGGTAGCCTTAGAGGACTCCTCGGTGTTGCCACCAGGGATCGGAAGATCAGCAAACTCAACGGAATTCGTTCCGAAGACGTTTCCCAGCATCTTCAGAATGCGAGGGTCAATCGGATTCGCCTCCATCCACGGATGCCATGCGCAAGATGTCTTTCCATCCTCGCTGAGAAATCGATGTCCGTGGATGACGTACTGCGGGGAGGTAGACACTCCATGTTCGCGGTCATCAGGGAGACGGAACGGGCGGAATGCAATCCCACACAGCTCGAGAAACTTCGTTCCGACTCGGATCTGCTTCCTCGATCCTCCCAGCCCCTTCGTGGTCCGGGAGTGGGTGTTGACCAGGGTCTTTGAAACGCAGACCATGACTTGGAACCAATATCCTGCCCCAATGTACGTGCCGGAGGCGTAGCTACTGGCAGCTTCAGAGGCACTGCCAGTAACCCATACGCAGGGTTCTTGGGTTCCGTGGTCGTCAGTCTCGTAATTCTCACCAAACAGACCACCATGGGCAAGAATCGACCAGATGTATCGGAGATTCGTCCCATGAAGGAACGTATCCTTTGGGTCGTAGATGTCCGAGTTCATCGCTGGGACATACACCCATCCGTCGGTGGGTTTGATGGTGACCTGTTGCGCACCGTCTTCATAAACCATCGGGGCGGCAACAGACCAGTTGAGCGTGTCATCAATGCTGACACATCGCTCGGGAAATGCCTCCGCCAGAGCCCTCATGTATGAGGGCCAGCCGCGCAGCAACGGGGTGTTTTCATCGTCATCCTCGTTGCTAAAGGCGGACACCTCTCCGATTCCATTGGCATCCACGGCAGGAGACTCGTAGCCGTGTTCCTTTCGGTCATCCTCAAGGTGCTTAGCTTGCTCCTTCAGGGAATCAATCGTAGGGAATCGATTGAGGGCCTTCAGCGCCAGGAACGACCCCGGGAGATACGACAGAGTAGGACGGAGCTGCAGGAAACCCCTGAAGAGCTTCGCTGCTTCGTCCTGGTTGATCGTCTCCGCGGATCGCTGAATAGGCGGCAGGGTCATGAGATCATTGTGCGAGAGACTCGTATCGGTTCTCAGCCACCGCTGGTGGGCATTGTAGCTACTGTACCCCATGAGGTTTCGGTTCCAGTTCGCAAGAGGCGATGGAATGTAGCTTTCGCCCATGAGGCAGAGCGTATCGTAACTCATCACCTCACGGATTCCCTTGAATTTGTTCGCCTGGAAGTGCATACAATGACGCACAAGGGATATCGCCAGGCTCATCTTCTCGGGAGCACCTTCATCATCACCCGATAGAGTCGCCACACGGGCGAATGTCAGAGCGGACATCACTTTGTATCGGTCAAACAGATCCATAAACTCGGAAGGAAACTGTTTTCTTTGCTTGTCCGCAAGCGGGTGCATGCTGAAGATGAACGACTCAATAAGCTTATTGAGCTTCCCATCGGCCCCGTGGTTGCATGTCAGCTGGCCGAGTCGTTGCCAGATAGTAGCCTCCGGGATCTCCTGGACACCGAACTTCAGCATCATGGCTTTCATTCTGATCTCCATTGGGATCTCAGCCTTGACGCCTCCGGTAGACTCATCTCGGGGAGTCAAGATCGGAACCGGTGCGTCAGTGGTACCCATTTGGGTATCGTCATGCTCCGAGGGAATCGGTGGAGCAGGCGGCCTTCCTCCGGCGGGTGCAATCGGACCCGCCGGAAGACCCTCATGGCAATCGACCTTTCGGGCTGGCGACTTCGGTTGAGGTGATCGGGAGGCCGAAGCCTTGGCAGCCGCCTTCTTCGGAGTCGGCGGCTGCTTGTTCTTCCCCATCGTCAGCGGCGGAGGCAGCAGCGGCACAAAGGAGTTCGCGGCCCGTGGCAGCTACGACCTGTCCTAGCAGGGAGCGCAAGTGGGCTAAGGTTCGAGTCGTAGTAGAGGTGGTCTGTAGTGGTCGGATGTCCTTGGTGATCTATGATCATCGTTCCTTGAGCTTCATTCTTCGGTCTTCTTAAAGTGTAGAAGTACAGGTGTGAATGTGTGTGTGTGATCATGGCCTTAGCGTCTTTGTTTAAGCAATCGGCATCGCGGATTGCTGTGAGCCAAGGGCCGCAGATTTCATGAAATGATCAAGCACAGCCCACAACGCATGTCGAAGCTCCTTCGGATCAGCCTTCTTGGCTTTCTTATGGTTACATGCAAAGCGTGACATGAAAATCGGCCCAAAACGGGCAGGCATGAAAATCTCGCACAACCATGCATGCTGCGAACACCGATCAGAGGAACAAGAGCATAACTTAACAGGACAAAGATCATGCGACTCAGACCATCGTCTTATGTACTCTCTTCCCCACAGCGGGTTTCCCTTTGGTAACACGAGGAAAACGGGAACACCGGATGATCGAGCTAGAGATGCACATCCTAGCAGTTTCTTGGCTTCCCATCCTTTCTCCTTCAAGTCACCCCTCATTTCTTTCCAACCCCTGTTCTTGACACCTGGGTCACGTTTGTTGCTGACGTCAGCAATTGGAACAGTCACAACGCATACTGTGGGCGTTGGCGGAACCCTGATGTTCGAAATATCAATCCCCTTTGCATTTGAATCGAGACTGAGATTGATACTTCGAGCATGAGGGATGTGAATCATGCCATCGCTCCCAATATGGATACATTTTATCGCTGCTCCAAATTGGTGAACGTCATCGATCGCAAAACCCCCTTGACGAGACATTTCGATGATGAAATCGTTGAAGGGACTGTGACCGGTTTCAAGATGTACCCCCCTGGTTGGACAGACAGAGGGGAGGGCAGGCAAAGCGGGAGCGGCAGACAACATACCGGAGGAAATAAGAGTACCTTTTCGGAAATGACCAATAGACATGAGATTGCCACTTTCGCATCAGTGCAGGCCTTGGTCAAGATATCACCGGCCTCAAACTGAGAGGGACAAGTCACAAACATAAAATCCCCAGCGTGATAACGCTCATTTAAGGCTGAAATATCGATACGCTGGGTACGAGACATGTGACGCACGTTGGGATTGTGACCAGTGATAACGACCCGGATAGCGGCCTCATTGTCTTCCATGACCCGCAGACGGAAACGACGACCCAACATATACTCCCACATGGAGAGAGCAGGAAGGCCAAGCTTATAGACTGCGTGATCGAGAGAGACAATTTCAGCCTCAGGCGTAGACTTCGACACCGACGTTTGTTTCTTAGACAACGCGTTAAGAGGCATAAAGCTCCTCGGTCCAAGAAGACACATGAAGACACCAGAGGTGCTCTTGGAATCGGTACGATCGCCAGCAAGATCGGCGTCGCAATAGAGCACAAGCTCCAGCATCTCAGGTGCATCACCGATCCACCCGTACAAATTGAGATCGAGGGTAGAATTGATGTAGCACACAAGTCGGTGGAGTTTCTTATCGCAGAGACCATCCCATTTAGTGATCAGACTGGCAAGTGCCTGCACAGGACGAATAAGATCGTAGCGCCCCATGCGAGCACCATACAGTATTTTCATCAGGACTGCGGCAGCGCAGTCACCCAGAACCCCCTTTCCGGGAGGAACCGGGGCATCTGTGGGATGACCCATGAGACGGTTCACCGCAGGACGATCCGGATTGGTATCGAATTCCGGTCGCGACTCGTCGAGGAAAGGCGTATCCGCAGAACGCAGAGTAGCCTTGTACTTGGGACCACAGAGCTCAACATAGCGAGAAACACACTGTTCCATAAATGACCGCATGTCATACTTAATCATGCGAATTTCGCGAGGACCAACTGAGCCCTGCGCGACACTAGTGTTTCTATCGCCAAAAGTGAGCTCGGGAAATGCTTTCTTCGGCTCCTCGAATCGCGTCCAGTAGGAGCGAGGATCGAAAGCGCTGGGGACCACGTGCGAGAACGTTACATGTTCGCACCCCAAGTAACGCTTGATGCTGGATGGAGGCTCCAATTTGATCTTTGAAGCCATGAGTTCCCATCCTTTAGCCAAATTGGCCTTGGGTCCACTGAGTTTGAAATCGTCAACGTAGACGACTAGCATCAGATTAAGCTTAGGATGGCGAAAGACGCTCTTCCAATCGGGGCATTGTTCGAAGCCAACCGATCGGAGAGCCTTCTCACAGTGCTGCTCCCAGAATCCGCCGGCATCAGGATGCCCGTACAGGGCCAGCACCAAACGCACAACAGGATCGTGATACTTGCCATGCCATTCGGGCAGCCATCGGTCCTTGGGCAATCGCACCCATGTAGCAGGACCACCAAGCTTCGCTTGCGTGTATGCGGATTCCCCATCGGCAACTTGAATCTCGTGACCAGGCAGGAGGCCAAATGCATCGGCGGCCTTACCTGCCTCCATGGTCGCTGGGCATGAAGTTATCTCGGAGAAAATAGCCCAGTTGTTGCCTTCATCCTTAACATGACAACCCTCAAACACGACACGACCCTTGAATTTGCGATTTGGGTCAGATTCCGGAAGCTCGGAATTCTTCTCAACGCATATATCGAAGATTCTGCCGACATGGGCAGTCTCACCTTTGGCCATAGCCTCGTTGGAGACATCGCGCCATTCACGCACAGATGCGTAATCCCAACAACCCTGATTGATCAGTTTATTCCACTCCTTATCAAGAGCGGCCTTAGCCTTGGGATTAGCGGCACGTTCCTTGCGATCAACGGGCCGTGCGACACAGGCGCTGTAGAAGAACACCGAAGAATCGGGTGATCGATGCGAGTGTGACTCAGATCGGGTAGGCATCGCAGGTGCAGCATCAGCCACGACGTCAGTACAATCGGGGTCGAAGCACTAACGTCATCATCAGCTGTGAAGTCAAGCTCAACAGCAGCTAGCACAGAAGTATAAAACTGCACCACTGCAACATCTTGCCCAGAGTCGACAACGATCTCAGAGTCAGTAGGGTTAATGACATCAACACCTGACTGAGTAGCCCCCTCATCTGGCCTTTGAGGGGCTGGAGTCGTGCGGACATGCCATTGGGAGGATCAAACTCGAGATCTGTCACGATGCAAGCACGAGCTTTTGGAGGAATGACAGGTCGTTCCTTAGCACGCAAGGCGTGACCATAGTACCCGTTCGCGGTCTGCACACGCCGCTCAGTACCATCCTTACTCGGTAGGGTGGTCCGAACCTTGACCTGCGTTTTAGTAGAGGAACCAATTACGAAAATGGTCTTACCAGTCCATCTGCAGGGTAATGATCGAACGTCAGCTGTCCTCCAAGAAACTTGCATCGTAAATTCAGTGCCATCTGTCATGGCCATAGTCACTCGCACATCGGTCAAAGTGGATGGATCCACCGGGCAGTCCTTGACGGACGTAGGATTAAATCGCGCTCGGCGCTCGACCACATGGAATCGAGTGATCGTGCCAGCAGCGACATCGTGATGCCAATAGTCTTTATCATGCCTCTCGGCGCCAGACTCATACTCCAAATCGAAAGCGATATCGGCAGCAGCTGCGTCACGGGAGTCCTCACGAGACATAGCGCGAGATTCAGCCTCCCGACGCTCGGCCTCAACATAGCCTTCCCGCTCTGCGCGATTCATGCTTCTCCAGGACTCGGAGTCAATACAGTTGGGTTTGCGAGACCCTTTATACGAACGCTCAGCACGCGGCACACTCTGACGATATGGCAAAACCCCCTCGCCCTCTAGGATCTCAGATCCATGGTATGGAGGCAACTTCTTCTTGGGTGGTGCAAAGCCATCATCATAAAATTCTACCGTGCCGGTCCAGAGCTGCATCAGCCTCGTTTTGCCGAAGGCATACCCGGTTTCGTAGATCGTTACCGGGTTCTTGTCCTTATATTGGACATTCGAAATGCGCACTGTGCTCAACTTCCAGGGATCAGGCGCATCGCCGATGGATCCGGGAGTCTTGCTAGGATGGACCATTGCCTTCCTCGGTACCACAACGT
Organism: Symbiodinium sp. CCMP2592; assembly: GCA_905221615.1. Lineage (NCBI taxonomy): Eukaryota > Dinophyceae > Suessiales > Symbiodiniaceae > Symbiodinium > Symbiodinium sp. CCMP2592. The sequence goes on along the minus strand of CAJNDT010000839.1, from coordinate 6,341 downwards.
GGTAAGTCCATCGATGCGCAGACGGATCGTATTCCCAATAATCAACGCCTCCACCATGAGAAGATTCGGCTCGTAACTCAGCCTCACGGGACTGCCGAATATCTTCGTCCGTCATCCGACGAGACTCATCGAGAGCAAATATTTCATCGATGTCCTCGAGATCAATCATATCGGAGGCGTCCAGACGCTCACTCGGTTGAGGAGCGGCCGATTGCATCGCTGGATCGTTGATGCACATCGAGCGGGTTTGTTTATCGTACACCGCTAACATCGGGAACGTCCATCTCTCCTTGGGAGAACTATAAATCTTCTTGACCTGATGGACACTCGCGCGCAGTGCATCACGCTTGAAATCCTCAAGGTCAGCGACAATGTAATCACCATCCCACTTACCCCCGTTCTCAAAGTGGTACCCGAGGAAGATACCAGGCTTACTGGTAGGAGAGAACTTGCTGGGGCGCTGATAGGACGAGAGACGGTGATCGGTGCCTGCTCCGCGACGGGAACCGGGTTGGTCATCCTCACCATCGTCAACCCATTCGAGGAATCCATCCTCATCAAAACCAACCTCGACATCAATCATCCCATCGTCGTCAGGGGCGGGCAACGCATACTCTTCACCATCACCGAGTACGACTTCATCCTTTTGACTGCGCCGGGTCTGCTTTCGAGCCGGCGTGGGAAAGAAGTCAACAAGGCAACCGAAGGGGAGGATCTGACCGTCAAATTCGGCTCCATCGAATCGTTGAGCATAAGCACTCTGGGCATCTCGTAGCTCTATATTTCGAGCGTGGCAGAAATGCTTACACGCGTATGGCCAGAATTTGGCGCTCAGACCCGCCTGTCGTAGCGCAACTCTTGCGCCATGAAGGACAAGTTTCACCTTGCTCTCGGCGATGGCATTGGTTCGGGGCATACCTGGAGTAGAATGCTTAACCGAAATACCGACTTTCTTACAGGTCGATATGAACTCGCGAGCTTTATCGCAATAAATCTCCCGGATTGCCGATGGTGCATATCTTCTTTCGACATCCATGGAGAACGAGTTCACATCCTTAAGATCTCCGAAGACCTGTTGGAACGCTCTCAGCGTGTCGGCATTCGTTCTTCCGTTAACGGGGACACTCTCCAGCCATTCAGTGGCCAAGTCATAGAAAACAACAGCATCGGTTTCCCCGTTATTCCCGTGATTGCCGAGTCCGTGCAATACCATTGTATCGATGGTGACATGTTCGCCAAACTTCTCAAACCCTTTATCGCGTGGGGAGTCTTGGCGAAACGATTTAACATTCTCCATCTTTGCACGCTGACAGGCATCGCAATAGGGATTCTTTGGCAAATGCGTCATCAAATGACGAATCGACTTTGCCTCCTCCCTCAAATCGCGCGCTCTAGGTTCATCGGGCGGCGATTGGGGCATAGGCTGCTCAGGTGCCTTTTTCTTATCGTTAGGCACCTTCTTTTGAGCGCCTTCGACACCAGGCATGTCGAGATCGAGTTCTCCAATCTCATCCATTTCACCTATCGGCTCCTCACCAGCCGCGACAACTTTCTCATGTACGATTATGGGCGCTGGAAGAGCCGGGTAAACTCGCGGGAGATCAGGACGGCCGGCCACTACCTCGGTTTCGCTCGGGGCGAGGTACGGAATGTTATTGATAACATCGACTTTCAGCCGTCTCCCACTCGGATCATAAAATACTGGGTCACAGTAGGGATCCCACACAAATCGGTAACCGAGTTCCTTGCATCGTTTCCCTAGGGACAGGAGACTCGGCGTGCTTTCTAGCACATACGCCTCGACCAGCTCATCTAGTCCATCGATCCGCATATGAGCCACACCCTTGGTATTGGTCTTACCATTCGCGGTTCTGAGACTGATCTTCGCGTTCTGGACTATCAGATCCCTCTCCTCGCGGGACAGGTCACCTAGACCAATAAGGTCTATGCCGCATCCGGAGTCAAGCATAAGCCTCCGGACCCTCTTCACAGACTTGACAGCAGCAGCGAAAACTTCGCAAGCACTTCGCTTGGAGAGCGTGAGCTCTACGACACAGGCATCATTTCCTAGCGTTTTGGCATCAACGTCATCGAGCAAAACCTGCTCTCTCCAAAGCACAGCCTTCATGTGAGCCCTACGCTTCTCGCGAGCACTATTCAGACCACGGATATCTTCCGGCCACGAATAGTTCAAATTCCTCTCGCGATTCACTGGGCCAAAGACTGGCTCTGGGAAAGAAGATTCTATCACGCGGGTCTCAGTATTCCCAAAAGATACTGTCTTCCGCTTGACTGACGGACAAGCCATATCGAATGATGCAGCGCAAGCGAACGCAAAGTCTCCATAGGAGGTCGCTGTCATTGCCTGAGGGTTGCGGCACGCCCCTCTCAAAAATCCGAGGGCGTTGGCGCCGGGCTGTCAACCCGCCGTGATGTCGGCGCGGGCTCAGCGGGCGCAGGAGCGGCAACAGGGGTGCTCTCAGCTGGAGCGGCACCCGGCTTGACATGCTTGTATGGGCACTTGTCACCTCTGGTACAGGTGCCTCGTGCGTAATAGAAGCATATGCCAGACTCCTTTGATATCGGTGACTGGGATCTTGGCGGGAACCCTTTCGGCGAGGAGCTTCTGCCCTTAAGATTATGGGAGAATTTGCAGGCGCTTCCTCGCGTGCATCTGCCTTTCTTGAAATCGTAGCAGAGATCGCGTCCCCGTGGTGATCGTGACGGGGATCGTCGGGGAGGGGCAGGAGCTGCCCTCCCAGGGCTTTGCGAGTACCGCCTTGGCGAGCCTCGCCTCGGGGACGACCGTCTGGGCGATGTGCGTCTTGGCGATCCTCTCCGGCGAGGGCTTCCTCTCCGGGAGTCGCGGTGCCCAGGCGACCTCGATCCCCTCTTGCCCCTCGAGTATGATCTTCGTGGGCTGCCGTGCGCGGGCGCAGCATATCGCCTCTGCGCAGAGGAGGATCGTGTGGCAGTGTACATCTTCTCTTGGTTGCGCCGCCGGCGCCACGTGGTAATCGCGTTAACGCAGACGGTCCGCAAGTATGCGTAATTTCGCACAGACACATCTCTGTCCCACAATTGCATATCGAGCTCGAGACACTTAAACTCCCGAACCTGCTCATAGAACAGAGCGCAGAGGACAGGATCTTCTGGGCGATCGACAGAAATGCCGGCAAGAACGTGATCCCATCTGTTGGAGAACGCTTCAAGCCTCTCTTGCTCAGATCCATGAGTGAACCGATCAATGGTGGTCTTCATGAGATCGACAAGCTTAAAGGTCGAATCGCCAGTGACGTGCGGCCGGAGGAAATCGTACAATAGCCACAAGATTTGCCTACTCCCGAGTCGCCGGTTAATCGTATGCATGCGCTCGGTTTCGGTTTGGATCTTGTTCTTCAGAGCAATGGATCGAACGCATTCTCGGAAAGCTGAGTTGCATTCGTTCTCGAGCATCCCGTATTTGCACTCTTCAAGCAGATCCTCGTATCGAGTGCCATCTGGGATCTCAACCCATGAGAGGGCATAGGCAGGATCGTAGGCGAATGCATTGGCAACTCGCTCTTTCATATCGACGATCCATCGGCGCAACTGAGCGGGCTCAGGCTCTGCATCGAGCCGGAAGGACTTGCATTTCGCCTTCTTTGCATCGCTCAGTGATCCATCGCCCTTGGGCCCACCGAACCCCGTATCGTTGGGGCCGGGCGGGTTTCCGGTTTGTCTCTCAAGACACACGAGGCAAATCCTCAGTGGATCTCGGCAGCACCCTTTGCAGCATGAAAATCGGCAAGAGATGCACAATCGCCTGAGAGACGTCGGGAAGGTGCCAGTGCATCGTTCGCACTGGAAGGTATCACCTCCATTCGGTCGACCAGAAGGTCGCATGCTCGGAGGATCAAGGCCACCGTCAGGCGGGCCACCGCCTCCGGGAGGACCATCGCCTCCAGGCGGGCCTCCAGGCGGACCACTGGGCGGGCCACTAGGTGGGCCACCGGGTGGACCATCAGGCGGACCTCCTCCGCCACCAAAGCCAGAGCCGAATCCGTGTCCACCGAAACCACCACCATATGCACCCCCGTTATCGTTGGGGCCGTCACCTCCGGGGGGACCATCACTTCCGCCTTGCGCGGGCATCCCTCCGAAGCCGGACGGTGCAGAACTCGGAGCAGGAGCAGATGTTCTGGCATTGAAAGTGGGCATCGGTGGCGCAGAATTGTTCACCGCAGTGGGACGGAGCGTAGCAGTTACGCTCGGATTCGGGGCCAAAGTGAAAGTGCCAGTCTCGCTGTGAAGAATCGGTGCACTGGCGTCATTGCCGATCAGGTTGGATCGGCCAAGCATGGCATCGTACCATCTTGATGGCCCCTTTCCTGCGGGAACAGTACGGGTATCGTAAGAAATCTGGCAAGGGAACGTTGGACTCGGTCTGGGCTCTGGAGCAAAGCTTCGGGCTCCAGGGAATGAACGGCCACTGCGAATGGCAAGATCATCATCTGCAGGGAAAGACCTGAAGCTCGGAGCCTGACCGGAAGCATTTCCAGACGCATTTGCGGGAGGAACTGGCGGATTTGGCGATCTTCCCGAAAAAGAGGCTGACATTTGGCCATAATTCTGTTGAACGGGCTCAGCAGGATTATTTTGCCCACGACTTTCTCCAAGACGTTCGTCAGCGACTCGTTGCTGTGCACGCCTCAAAATCTCATCGAGATTGATGCCACTCGTCTGGGAGTGCACCGTTGAGGCCTTTTCAGCAGGCGCAGCATTGCACCCCGGCGGAGAGCCATGATCAATCGGACCTAACAGCGAAGATCGCGGAATGGCTGTAGAATGTCCGCCAGGGAATAGAGCACCAGGAACTGGTGGCAAGTCCGCAGGACGTGGGATTTCCCCATCATGGTCACTGATGTCGAAGAACTGCGTCCGTTCCGGGCGCGAAGGAGTCGACTTATCAGAACCACTCCTGCGGGCGTGAACGCCCTCAAGATGCTGAATACGCGCGGTGAGCTGATCGATAAAAACTCGGTTACTCTCCTTGTGATCGTAGAGAGCCCGGCTCATTTCCGAACGAATCACCTCAACTCGGTGAGATGCGTTCTGTTCGAGATCAGCGATACGCGCCTCAGCATTCGAGATGTTGATCTGAATTTGCTGTATCGCATCCGGGTAGTGCTTGAGATGGCGAATCGTATCAGCAAGCTGCATGGATAGAGATCCAGCGCGCTGTTCGTTGAATCGGTGGATTCGCTCATCAAACTCGATGAATCGATCATTAATCATCGAGTTCAGCCTCGCAAAATCCACACACTCGTTTTGAGGGTTGGATCCTTGGGGGCTGGATCAGGGGGGTTTGAAGGCCAAAACCAATTTCCTCAATAGTGCAGTTCAATATACCGATTTAAGGTTTCAAGCTGTTGTAGTCTTAGCTTATTTATGTATTTTATTAGGAATTTCAGTGCCGGGGGCACGGCCGTTGACCAAAACATTTTAAAGCACACTGGGAAGCCAGCGTGAGGAAACCCTTTTTTGCCAAACACTTTTGCATTTGTCCAAGCCGGATGTATTGAGCGATGGTGTTCGCTTCTGTCCAAGCCGGATGTGTTGGAAGCTGAAACGTGGTCCTTTGTCACGTGCCACTGCTTGGTTGGCTTGGTTGCTTGGTTGGCTTGCTTGGCTTGCTTGGATTGCTTGGCTTGGTTCGACTCGCCCTACCCATCCTGCACGCCCAAGCTCAGAGTGGTCTTAGAGACCGCTCCAGTCGGGCTCGGACCACGTGAGCAATGGGTCCTTGATCCGTGTGGGACAGCGTCGCTGGCCGGGCGCGGGGGATTTACTCTGTGTGCTGCTCGCCTGTCCAGCCAGGTGGTGTGTCCGCCGCGGGGTGAAATGCACACAGATTGCAGGGAAGGCCTCGCTACTATTAATAAATACTATGCCACGTACCCACACCACGGTCGAAATATTAACTTCGATCACTGCTGCTTGCCGGCAATGGCATCTTATGCTGTGCCTCATTGACAGGTCTTCAGTAACCGGCGCGTCGCGCAGCGATTCCGGTGCACTCGATGACGAGCATGACCTGTCCTCTTGCGGGCCGGTATGCAAGGCAATTGGATTTCAGCGCTCCGCATAGGGCAAAGAAGGCAAGCACGACGTCCAAGGCCCTGATTTGCCGGCGCATACTCAGCAGGGTGACCATCTTGGCCGAATGGGGGTGGCATTTAAAGAAGTCTCCAGTCCGCATGACTGTCAGAGCACACTCGTGTTTGCAAAGACGCTGGGGAGGCCGTTACTGTGTCGGCATGGCATTGCTTGGCTTGGTTGATTCGATTCTGCAGTGGCAT
>CAJNDT010000838.1:102500-129923 GCA_905221615.1 Symbiodinium sp. CCMP2592 | reverse complement strand
TGCAGCTTCTCTTACACGAGGTCAGTGTGACGAGCAAACATCCTGCCGAGTAGATATCCTTTTTTCACCATTGTCATCACCATGTTTATCAGTTTATCATCATGTTCTTAAGCACAACTGTCACACGCACGTATTCAGAACATGATTACCTACTACATACAACTTGCTACTTACTAATTACTACGCTAATGTTGCTGCTGGGCTGCTGCTGCTACAGTTACTGTTATACTTACTGTTACTCGTACCTGTTTCTGTTACGGCGGTTACTGTGTGTTCATAATACTTGTTAACCCTAAACCCTACGCCTGGAGCAAGCGGCACCAATGCCGCTGGCGGCTCGCCCCGCCGACACAATGAAATTAAATACACCTCGAAATTCAGGAGCTACTAATTACTCCTTTTCGCCTTCAGACGCACAAAATCCGCGACAGGCCGGCGAGAAGAAGCCACCCGACGACCGAGAGCATGAAGATCCGAAGGGGGATGAGGCAAGGATTGGCGGTTCATTCCATGATTTGTAAATAAACAGCTCGGAATCAAGGTTGCCCGGGATTCGGAATCGGAACTCCTCAGAAGACGCTTCTACACAAGATTGGGGTTCGGAATCGGAATTCGTCAGAAGACGCTTCTAAGAGTTGTTTTTCTGGCAGGCTGCCGGCCCGCCGCAAGCGAAGGTGGAAGCGACGGCGAAGAGCAGGGTCAAAGCAAAAGCAAAGCCGAGCAAAGCAAAAGCAAAGCCGAGCAAGCCGAAGGCGAAGGCGGCGGACCCCAGAGCCCACTACAGGCTGAAGTTCCAGAACCGGAATGGTGTGGAGATGCCTACCGTATTCGACAGCGAGCTGTCGAAACAGGTTTTGCAATTGTCAGTCAAGACGGCGCCCGACGCCACGACCACAGTCAAGAAATGGATTGACCGACTCAACGCCGGCGAGTGTGTGTCGATCATTTTGAAAGAGTGCAATGCGATCAAGCGTGGTTCGGCATGAAGGCTATGAGTGATGATCTGGGAGCTGGCTGCGGTCCGGGGTTCAAAAAGAGAGTGTCGTTTGTTGTTGCTCAGTGAAGCGGAGCAAGGATTCCCCGGTATGTGCAGCGATGTTGGTGACCCCAAGGCCCGACTTCGTTGCGAGAACTATCCGAAGGGAGGGCCGCTTGGCATTGGTTCATCTTCTCGCATGACGCCGGTTTTAGTCTAAATGCAGCGATGTTGGTGACCCCAAGGCCGGACTTCTATGGGAAAACTACCCCAAGGCAGGGGGCTAGGCATGGGTTCATCCTTTCGCAGCATGCCGGTTTTAATTTAGACGCAGCGATGTTGGTGACTTCAGGGGTTTAGGAGTTGTGGGCTTGCAGGTATTCAGTGGTTACGCGTTAGGGGTTCAGGAATTAGGGGTTTGCAGGTTTTGGGGTTTGAGGTTCAGGAGTTTAGGGTTGAGGAGTGAAAAGTTTAGGGTTTCGGGGCTTAGGGCTTAGGAGTTAGGGGTTTTGGAGTTAGGGGTTTACAGGTAGTAGTGGTTAGGAGTTAGGGGTTTAGGAGTTAGGGGTTTGCAGGTTTTGGTGTTTAGGAGCTTAGGGTTTAGGAGTGAGGGGGTTAGGGTTTAAGGTTTAAGGGTTGGCCTTTCTTAAACTTGCACCGTGATAGGCGGCCTCTGGTGCTGCCGGCGCCGTGGAGGTGGAGGCAGGCACGGGCCTGTGCAAATGAAACCAGGGACCCTAAACCTAAACTCGAAACCCTAAACCTAGTAATTTATTGCAAAACTAATACTACTGTTACTGCTGATGCTGATGCTACTGCTTAGTCGTAGTAGTAGTAGTAGTAGCGCAAGTAGCATGCTGGCAACCACGCTCAACAACATGCAATTGTCGCATACCGATGCCCTTTCGGAACGGAAGATCGGCAAGTGGAGGATGGGGGAGCACTCCTCGAACCCATTATCGGGTTCGGATCATCGAGTCCCGACCACAAGCCCGATCCACCACCAGGGTGGTAGTTTAAGGAGACCAAGTTAACTCCCCCTGGCAGTCTCGGCTGCGCTGCGCATTGCGCTTCTTGTGCCCATGTAACATGCAGGGGGTCGGTCTTCTGACATCCCAGGTCACCCATGAAACCAGGGTGGCCTGCTCCCGCATGGGCAATCAACACACATGCATGCTAGGCCTCCCGTCCTCAACAGCCACGTCACCTGCAGATTGCCCGCAGGGCCTTTGAGCAACCTTTCCCCAGCGAGCACGTTAGCCCATTGCCTCGCTGTCATGTGCCGGCACTGGCACGTTGGCCTCAAAGAGAGGCTGCCCGTGGAAATGTGACTGCCACCCCACACCCGGCCAGCGGTGCGGGAGGAGCCGTCTTTATGTGCCTGGCTCCCCCTCGGTAGGGCTCCCCACTCGATCCCCACCCACCCCACCAAGCCAGCTACTAGTGGTATGTATTACTACTACTACTCTACTACTGCTGCCGCTGCTGCTACTACTACTACTACTTTACTACTACTACTACTACTACTACTACTACTACTACTACTACTACTACTACTACTACTACTACTACTACTACTACTACTACTACTACTACTACTACTACTACTACTACTACTACTACTACTTTACTACTACTACTACTATAATGCTACTACACTACTACTACTGCTACTGTTACTTGTGGAGAACGGAAACCCAAAGGGGCAGCACGCACCCTCGTTTTCCGTCCAAGCAGAAAGTCCAACGACCGTGACAGGTCGAACGTCCGCCCAGGACGGGCTGCGCGCAATTGCGTCGCGGCAACGAAAAGCTACCAACGACACACTGCCGTGCTCACTTGAGCCAAAAATGTTATGAATACGAATTACAGAAGCATGCATAAAAGCATACAGCACTCACAGCCAGCCCGCAGACTATGTACAGTTACATTCGCCCCTCAGCCGAGAGCACGATAGAGCCGTTAGGGTAAGCGGGCGGCCGGAGGCCGTGGAAACAGGCCTACAGACCCTACCCTCCTAAACGCACTCCTCACGCTACTCACCTTCCGTGCTTTTTCTCGGCACGGTCGGCACGAGGCTCCTGTTCTACATCACAACTGTACACAGCCTGCGCCGCACGGCGGCCACAGGGCTGGTGAAACAACAGCAGAAGCAGCGGCGTAACTCCTCGCGCTTCGGGAGCACTACCGTGCCTCCCTAGCTACCACCGTCAAGAACCTGTAGAGCGGATACGCCACCCTGTCGTCCCATCGGGAAGCAGCTAGGTGCTGCACACAAAACTGAAGGTTGCCACAGGTGGCTGGAAGGGCGGCACGCAGCCCGCGACTTCCAGTCCACGGTCACTGCGGCTCCGCATTTGGTTGTACGGCAGGCGGCTGGGCATTCGAGGGTTTTGCCCGTCCGCGCTGCTGCCGTTGAGGCGCTTCGAACTCCTCGAGCTTCAGCGCCTTGGACCATTCCGTGCCGAACGAATCCAACCACTTTTGGCTGAATTCGGAGGTCAGCACACTGGCGACAGCGATGCCGACCTCCGCGTTAGCCCGCGAGCTAGCACTAAAATTTAGGCTGCCAATCACGGCGCTAACGCTTGAGTTCGGTCTCGTCACGAGCACCGACTTTGCATGGTGGATGCCCGCGAGGCCCGCACCGATGCTCACATCCGTTCGGTTTTCAGAGGCGTAGGCTGCCTTAACCGAAGTGCCCTTGCCGACACGGACCTGAACCCCAGCTGACCCTAACTCCTTGAGGGACTGCAGCTGGAGCTTGGTCCGACTCGTCTGCGAGTTGTCGGCCAGCACGTGAGCACGGGCGCCTCGCTCCAGCGAGGACACGAGGGCTCCAACCAAGGGCTTGCTGTCGAAGCTGTAGGCCCGCACGTAAACGTGGTCTCCTTGCCCAGCATCCGCCAGCATCATCTGCACCACACTGTGGTACTCGGGAAGGGTCAGAAACTTGACCCCAGCTCGCTCGAAGCCATCTGGGAGCGGAAAGTCCCGGACGCGCCGCGCCTGGCTCGACAAGGGAACTGTCGGAGCCGGAGACACTGCAGAGGCACCCGGACGGGTAGCCCCACTGGCAGGCGTCTTCGGAACAGTCTCCGTCGGGGGCGCCGACACTGTGGCCACCCCTTGGCGGCCTCTGAGCTTGGAAATGCCGTCGAGGCAACCCTCCGACGGGCTGCCGACATTCCGCGCTCTTTCCGAAAGCGCCCTTGCTTTCGAAACCATGCCGGCTAAACACCCCTGTTCCAGGGCGGGCGCGCCGAGAATCGCACGGGCGCGTCTAGTCGCGGCCGGGGCGGCGGGCAGCGTTGGGGCAGCGCTCGCGCCTGTCATGGCCACGAGTTGCCCCGCAGCTTCAACAGCGCGTTCTACGTGACCACAACGTCCCTCGTTCAGGAATGCCCTGCAGTCGCAGCCTGCGCCGTCCGCGCCCGACCCGACTTTCACGAGAACCCTGTGCGCTCCGGCTTTGGTCTTGGACGCGACCTCAAAGACAGCCTCTCGGCCCTCAAGCGACACCAGAACAGCACTCCCAAAAGGGTTGCCGTTCATGGCGTGCATAAGCCGGTTAGTGGCGACACGTCCGGCCCACCACAGCACTACGGCCGCGAACGTCCACAGTAGGACGACGGCCGTCAAGCCAACCACGCGGACACCCCGAACGAGGATACCAGAGGATTCCTCGATGAGGTCCTCCGCCGCAGTGGCAACTGCAGTGAGGCTCACGTGTGCCACCTCTCTGGCACCGCGCTCAACAGTGAAGAGGGTAGGCGCCAGCGCAGCGGCCACCAAACCCATCTTCCATCCAATGTTGCCCGTTGTGGCGTGGGCTGCGCGATTGCGCGCTCTCCTGGAGAGAGCCCAGCTGGAGACCGCAGCGCCTATCGAGCGCACGGCCCCAAGGAACCCACCACGGTTCGAGGGCCCGGAAGAGACAGCGGGGCGAGAAGAAACGGCAGGGGCCTCGGGCGCCACTCTGTGGCCACCCGGGCCACGCAGTGGGAGCGTGAGGGCGGGCTGCCCAGCACGCTCGCCGAGTCGGGAGGAGTATGCCAGTCCGGCAGCACCTCCGGCCCACCATCCTCGGTTGCCGTAGCGGTTCGAGCTTCCCCTTCCACCACCTTTGCCACCACCCTTGCTGCCAGAGCTGCGGCCCCCACTGGGTGCACCGCGCCCGGAGGAAGGTTGGCTCCACCAGGCTCGGGCAGAGTCTTGAGAGAGCTCTGCCTGCCTGCGCTTTTCAGCGCGGAGCCTCTTCCGTCCGGAGCGGAGGAATTTCCTCGCATGCTCCGCAAGGGGATCGGCGTTGATGGAACGCTCGATCCGTTCCATCTTCGTGCCCTCGCTCTCTTCCGACGAAGAAGCAGCTTCATCGTCGCCTTCCTGGGGCGGCATGCCGTGGGTTATGAACGACGCGCCCGACTTAGGGCCACTGCACTTAAAGCACAGTTTGCGCCATAACATGTTCCTCTCTTGGCATGTGTCCCGCCCACAGGTCCAGTAGGCGTTGGACATTGCGGCGGCGATCGCGTCCGAACGCTTCGCATAAAGGTACTCCTTTATGCGTTCCTTATGTTCATCGAGCCAGACCTCGATGAACCACGCCGGCGCCGTTCGCAGGTCCACCGGCGTGCTCCAGTACAGGCTGTCCTCGAAGATCCCCACACAGGGGGCACCTCCGAGCTCCTCGGAATCATGGTGCCGGCAGGTATTGCGTTCTGGTGGGTTCGCACGCCCACAAGTAAAGCAATCCCACCAGCCCCAAGGCCAGACCTTGCCTGTGAGGAGCGGAACGCGCTCGGGTGTCGGTCCAAGCTCGTTTTCATCGTAATCGGGCCAGATTTCAAACACTGGCCTGTTCGACAAAATCGCAGCCTGGTAGACGAACGCGCGCCTCCGGCGCCGCGCCAACGCGAGGAGCTGCTCGAGCGTATGCTCACCACCGCCTCGGAAGAATTCCTTGATCTGTTCATCATGTTGGAGATCAAGGGGGACCGTGAGCCTGGGATCCACGTCGCGTGCGCCGGGCCTTCCAGGCCCCGGCGGTGGAGTCGCATCCCAGTCCACGTCGCGCCAATCGGCCCCGGGAACCTCGTTCGAGAGTCCGTAAACCCCCGAAACTCGGTGTTGGGGAGCCGGCGACTCCATGGTATCCTGCCATGTTGTGAATCGCTTCTTGGGCGGCGGCGGTCCCTCCGGCTCCGCGGGTCGCCGCTTGTCTGTGCTCGACGGAGCAGCGGCCCCGCTGGCACCTTCTTCGGCACCTGCCTCGCCACTAGACGAGGGAGCCGCGCCTGTCCCGGCCGCGGCTCCTGCAGGGCCGGCTGGTGCCGAGGGCGCTTCTTCCTTCTTGGTGGTGGCCCGCTTGGCCGCGGGGCCTTGACGCTCAGAGCCGCTCTCCTCAACGGCGCGCTTGAGGGAGGAGAGGGACTTAGCCTCTGCTGTCTCCTTTTCCTCCTTGGTCACTGCAGGAAGGCGGGTGTCGCGCCGTGCCTCAGGAGCCGCAGCCGCGGCCTCCTGGGCCGAAGCAGCAAGCTCCTCCTTGGCGCGTGCCGCCGCTCTTTCCCGTGCCAAGCCTGCCTTCATAGACTCCGCGAGGCTAGGGATCCGGACCTCCGGACTCCCTGCCTCAGCTGGGGGAGTCACGTTGGCCGCAGGCGCTGCAGAGGAGGAAGACGCCTCCTGAGAGGCATCCGGAGGAGCAGGAGCCATCTCCTGATCCTCGGAATGCGTCGCCGAAGATGGCGGAGCTTTCTTCTTAGGGCTGGAAGCCTGAGGCTCCGCACCCCATCGTGGATCAGGCGGGGTTCCAGTCCTCTGGACACCCCCCTTCTCTCGAGGGAGCAGATCCGTTTCCAGCATAGGGGGATCTATCTCCAGTTGGGTGTCAGTCTGCTTTGCGATAGGGTTCAAGACACCCGCGGCGAGCTTTTCTTCTCTGAGCCCATCGTGGGCGTTCCAGATAAGGTCTGAAAAGGTTTCCCTCATCGCTTGGACGTGCTCCCTCGGGGTATCTTCCCGGGGAGCGTCCACGTCCGGATCTTGGGGCTCCAAAAGCTCGTCGGGGAACGCCGGAGGAGGCGGTTCAACATCTTCGGGAACCTCTCCGGATCTCCCCTGCTCTTCGCGAATCGCCTCCAACGCTTCGCCCAGCGGGGTCTCGTCCCTAAACAAGTGACGGTAGGGACTCGGAGCTGCGGCGTTGGGCATCATGAAGTCCGTCTCCTCGTACGCTGGCCCGAGAATGGTACTCGGGTAGCGCACGGGAGGCTTCGCCCGCTGCACCGGCCTCCGGTCAAGGCGATACGTGCGCCAGAGACCATCGGAAGTGACACAAGGCGCCCCATCCGGGAGCCGCCTGAAATCACGCAGCTCCGCCCCGATGCGATCACAGAAGCGGTCCGGGTTGGAGATATGCGTAAACCGGCCCAGGTCAGCCTCAAAGACCCAGACACGGTCTCTGTGGTCTCTGCGAGCTTCTCCGTGGCGGAAGCGTCTCAGAGCCACAGCGGCTTCTCCAAAGAACGCATCGTCGCACGGGGCCGGCACCATGTTCGCCGGAAGGCCCCTTCCGTGGACCGCCGCTCGGTGGTACGCGGCTTCGTACTCGTGCTCGAATTCGGCACGGCACCCGCGGATACCACACTTGTGGCCGGACCCACGGGAAGGAACCCTTCTAGGGTCTCCGTTCCCAATCTCCTCGGGTGTAGGGCAACCAGCCACGCCCCCGCCATGGATCGCACTCCGGTCGGGGGTGTCCCCGAGATCGACGAATTCCCCAGGCACTGCAGCCTCCTCGGGAATCGGATCCACACTGAAAGGCACAAAGGTGTGCCGCGCAGGAGACTTCGGAGCGGGCCGTTCTTGGCTTGCCGACCGACGCTCCACGGATGCCATGAAATCGTCGATCCCGCGGAGGATGGCCTCAGTCTTGGCCCGTTCCTCCTCGGTCTCCTCTGGGACGGCCGTACCTCCTTCTCGGGAGCCCTCTGGGCCTCCCGTGGAGGCCGAGCTCGCAGAAGGGGCTTCAGCACTAGGAACGGCCCCCTTCGGAGCGGCCTTGAGCGGAGGCCCACCAAGCTTAGGCCGGATAGGGCCTTGGTAAGGCCCGGGCCCCAGCCCTCCATGAGGCAAGGGCCTTTCCGACCGGTTCCTCGCAGCAGGTGGCGGAGGAGGAGATCGCGCGATGGGCGGCTCAGCCGGCCCACCCAGCAACCATCCAGGCCTGGTGCTCAAGAACTCCTCGGCCCTCTCGGTTTCCATGATCAGGAACGGCGGTGGAGGCCTGACCCCTTTCGGCGTCGGGCCAGGCTTCACCGTGACCATTCCTTCCGAAACGGCTGGCCTCTTCGGCGGCGGCTTCGGGTTCGCCTTCTTGCTGAAGTTCTTCGGGTGGAACAAATCCGCTGGAGTAAGCGTACGGTCCGCCTCCATCGGCTGATCCCCAGGCGCTGCACCGGCACCCTCAGGGTCACCGGGCGCGGCCTGAGGATCCTCAGGCAGCTCATCCCGGGCCCTGGGCGGCGTCTTGTAGCGGATCGTGTCCGCAGGCGGTGCTTCGGGAGGCACCTTTTGAGGGGGGCGGTGTGATCTTCCCCGCTCCTGTTCCCCTGCCGAAGGCGCTCCCTCTGGGGCCACCTTGGGGGTAGGCTTTAGTTTGCCTTCCCGCCCTGGCGGCGGCCTATCATCGACCGTCCTGGACCGATGCAGCGCAGAGGGCATCCCACGGGGACCACCCTCCTTAGGTGGTCCAGGCGGGGGTCCCGCCGGCATTGCCGAGCTCTTGGCCCGCACCTCAACTTCCAGCTCGGAAGACGAGTCCTCGTCCCCGATATAGTAGTTGACCGGGCCGGCTCCGCCAGGCGGCGCCGACTGCTCTCTGCGGACTCCGCTCCCGGGCTCCGCATCATCGACCCACCGCAGGGTGTTACCCTGACGCTCTGCAAGCGAGAGGTCGAAGACTTCACAGCCGGGTTGCACCGTGAGGATTCGGAGGATGCATTCTGGAGGGACACGCCCTGTCAGAACACATCCGTCTGTCCCTCTCCAGACGGGCACCCCGGAAGCCCTTAGGAGCTCGAGGTTCGAGACCACAAGACAGGTCGAGTTCTTTCTAAAGCCCGACGTACTGTCCCGCTGTCTTGGGTACCCGGGCCCGATCACCCAATGGACAGTCAGGCGCGGGCCGTTTCCGCCTCCCGGGAGGAGGCCGTCGCGGCCGATCCGCCGCGCATGAAACACCTCTGTGCCATGACAGAGGGTGGAGCCTCCGTACTCTACCGAGAGCTCCCTCATGCCGGCCTCATCGAGGCCGTCTCCATACACGGTGCCCGCGGTCAATCCTGACCCACGGCCGTGTCCCTGGAGAGCCCGGATCCGGCCATCGACCAGCTCCAGCCGCTGCTTCTCCCGACCGCCAGCCGCGTTTTCCAGATCACTCGCCGCACCTGCCTCGATCGCGGACGAAGTGATCTGGAGCTTCTCGGCTAAGGCGGATACGCTAATCCAGCCCCCTTCGCCGAGATGGCCCTGCAGGCCGAATTTGCCGTGGCGGAGGGCTTGCGTAAGCGCCCTCTGGCAAACCGCGGGGTTCTCTAGCCACACCCACGGCTGC
The DNA here is from genome assembly GCA_905221615.1 of Symbiodinium sp. CCMP2592. Lineage (NCBI taxonomy): Eukaryota > Dinophyceae > Suessiales > Symbiodiniaceae > Symbiodinium > Symbiodinium sp. CCMP2592. Next base: position 120,330 of record CAJNDT010000838.1, on the reverse strand, counting down.
CATCGTGAGTTGCTATCACGACCGCCTTTCCCTTCGTTCCCGCGTCTGCGGCCACCTCCCATGGCGCCCCTCGCGGCTCCCTGGCCCACGAGGGGCCCGGCACACGGAGGAAAAAGTGGGAGTGGCTCCGCGACCAGCCGGTCCACGGAGGACCCACCGGCAGCGAAGGAAAGAGGGGTACACGCGACCTCCCGGCCCACGTGTGCCAAAGCACACCGCGAGGCGCAAGAAGCCGATGGCAAGGGCCCGCGCGGCCCGTCGCAAGCTACTGGGCTACTCGTCTTGAGCCCACGCTGCGCGGCCATGTCCTGAAAGGCAGGGGGTTCAAGGGGGCTGCACAGAGAGAGGGGGTAGGGCTCACACTCAGCACGACCTACACCCTGGACTACCTCACTACACCCTTGCTGCAGCACGCACGCAACGAGTAGTAGCATAGAAAGGAGGTAGCGACCCACGGGCGTACAGGCCTGCGTCCGAGCTGCCCCCCACGTTCCCCCCCGAACCCCCCCGACGCGGCACACTAAGACCCCGAACCCTAACCTAGACCCCGCGGTCAAGACACAAGCGGTCAAGACGAACACAAGCGAGTTAGGGTATAGGGCTCTTGTGGGGTGGTTAGTGTCCGTTAGGGATTCATCGTGTTTTGCTTTTGCTTTAGGCGCGACCTTCCGGTCCGCGTCAGGCGGACTGGAGCTCGAGCCGTCGCGGCCTCGAGCGCCTAAGGCTTCAAGGGCGGAAGCGGCGGTCTGAGGCGCGGAGCGGCTGCCCTTCCGGCACGCCGTCCTTATCTCCTCCTCTGCCTCCGCATCCGTGAGGAAACGGCCGTCAACGACCCTACCTGTACGAACCGTCAGGTCGTCGACATAGGCCACCCATTCCTTAGTGAACCTAAGCCTTCGATTGCGACCCGGCGCATACGCGCGGTCCACGACGTAGTTAAAATCGTCGGGACCATTGACAGGCCCGAAGGTAAGCCCAATAGGGAGGTACTTACCGCTACGCGCAACAATGGCAAGAACCTCCCTGGCACGCTTCGTGTTGCGGATCTGATTGAACCCGGAAACCGCATCAACGAAGCTATACCAGACTGATCCTACCGCTGCAGCGAGCACATCCGTGCTCCGCCGGCAGTAGTAAGTGGATCTCTTCACCCTGGCGTTTACCCTGCGGTAATCTACCACCAAGCGGCGTTTCCTCGCCCGCTTGTGGGAAGGCATCTCCTTCGTAGGGAAAGGGGCCGAACCCCAGGCCGAAGGGCCTCGCACAAGCTGCCCTCTCTGGACCTCCTCCTCAAGCCGGTCATCAACCCACTGCGCCGCTTCCCCGCGGAGCGCATGGGGCTGAGAGCTGACCGGAGGCCCCGTAGGGACGCAGTCGTGCGCAAACTTCCGGACCGTGGTACGCGCCGTACCTTCGACCCAGAATGCAGCGGCCTTCCGGCCCACCGTCTCCTTAATGGCTGCGAGATCAGCCTCGGTGAGCCCCGGACGGTTCTCCGTAGGGCCCAACCTGAGGCCTTCAATGACCTGCGCCTTATACTCTGGCGTACGGCGGGGATCGGCAGCCACAGCCTGGCCTGCCAACGCATAGACCTCCAGGTCCGCGAAGACACCATCCCAATCCTTGGCGTCTGCCTTCGACCGCCAGTGAGCATCCATCTTCCTGGAGAACTCCAGAACTTCAGCCTCCATCTTCGCTCTCTCTTGAGGGGAGAGGTCCTCGCCAGACTTAACGTCCGGCAACGGTACCTCCGGAGCGGAAGGCTTCGCAGGCTCAGCCGGCGGCTGGCCGCTCACTGAGCAAATGCTGTCGTAGCAAGGGGGCTGGTCGCCCCTCAGACCAGCATCCGCCAGGCAACGGCACAAGGCCGGAGCGAGCACCCTCGAAGAGGTCCGGGCCTTCGCGTGCTGATGGGCTACCCTGCCCAAAGCGTCAGGCTTTGCACAGCGAACGCAAACCGAATCCATCTTGAAGTTGGAAAGACAGATCAGCGCTCCTTCCGAATGCTTAGAACCCCTAGGAACTGATCCCAAGAGCTGACATCGATCAGCTCGGCCGAAAGCCCAAGGGAACTTCGGTTCCGAAAGCGTCCCAAACACGGGAGCCCACCCCTGGGCCTCCCAAGGCTCCCAAAGTCCTTCCTGATCTGAGATAGTAACAAGCATCTGGCGCCCCTTCTCGGCCACCATTGCTCCCCACCTACTGACCAGGGAGAGGAACTCCTTGGGGATACCCTTACCGGATAGGCCCACAACGAGGCACTTGGGGTCGAGCGTATCGACCAGAAGGCTCAGGGCTTGCCGGTCCTCCTCTGAGGAGAAGTCCCAGCGGATCCCGTAGGAGCTGGCTCCTTGAACCGCAGCAGGAGGGCTACGCAGGCCTCCTGCCTTACTGACCTGAGTAAGCGAGTGCTCCGACACCGCTACTTCGACAAGGTCCACGTCCATACCCTCTAGGTGATCTCTGATCCACCCCTGGACCGCGGCACAGGAGCTACCTCTACCGACGATCAAGGAGGGCGCGGGAGCCTCAGCAAGGAGCTCCTTCAACGCAGCAGGGACGTCAATCGGGGAAGCTGCCACACCCACTCGGTCCGGCACGGACTCTTGCAAGGAGTAACCGGCCTTATCGAGCTTCCGGGCAGAAGACGCAGCGAGAACCCCATCCCTACTAAGATCCACCTTGGAGATAATCTCCTTCACGGTGATGGACTCTATGGCCTGTCTCGTCCCTTCGCGGGTCAGAGAACCGCCTTCGTCCAAAAACGCAAGGTGCCACCGGACTCTGAGTCCTGAGGCGTCGGGGATGTACCGGTGGACGCCCACCTGTGCCCTGGCTTCGTCCACTTGCGTGACCTTGCCTAGGCGACAGGTTTTAGGGCCCACTCGGGCGCCATGGTACGCAACATGGTCACCAATACGCAACACGAAGTTGCGGCCCCGGCGCTTGACAGTAAACTCGACCTGCTTAGCTTCACCGGCCGCTTGCTGACCCAATGAAGGCGGCTGATGCTCTGGCTCGTCGAAAAACTCTATGGGGTCCCTCTTCTCGGGCACCTCCGCATCTTCCGGCACGAGCACTACATCCTCCGCGTGGGCTTCACATTGCCGGCCTGGCGCCTCACCAGGGCCACCAGGAACAAGTTCGAGTTGCAGCCTATGGCCTTTAACCGCCACTATCCTCCAAGGGCCGGTCAGACCAGGCTTCCAAGGGACACGCCCCGCCCCCTCTGGCCGGGGCTTGGGGGAATTCCAGACAACTCTGTCCCCCACGCGGAGCTCAACTGTGCGACGCGACCGATTAGCAAGTCGGGCACGCGCCTCACTGCTCGCGTCCCAATGGCGCCGCACAGCGGCCGCCAAGTCGGAAAACTGCTTGAACTGGGAACGGGCCCAGTCCGTGATGGGCTCGAATTGGAGGGCCTCGCGGAGAACGTCCTTCTCCAACGGCAAGGCGAGGCTCCAGGACCGTTCCAGGTCCCTGGGGGTGTACCCATGCGCCCCCGGGGTATTATCCAACACATACTCGGCGACCATGAGCCATTCGCTCCAGTTCTCCATGGAGCCGCCGATATGCCGGATGAGGTTACCCAGAACCTTCTGGACCTCTTGGTGGACCCTCTCGTTGGACCCCATCTCACAAGGCCTGAGAGCCATACTGAACTGCTGAGTTGTCCCAAGCATGGAGCACAACTCCAGCATCATGGCATTCTTGAACTCAGTGCCTCGATCAGATCGGATGAGGCGGGGCAGGGTGCGTGATCTCAGCACGCACCGCAGAAATGCCCTACGCACATCCGTATGCGTAAGTGTCTTCATGGGTTCCAGAAGCACTGCGTGGCTAAGGCAATCAAAGTACGTAATACTGTATCGGAAGCCATCGCGGTCCTCCCGATTAGGACCCTCGCAGTCGACGGAAACTTCCTGCCAACACGCTTCCGCGAGACATTTGACAGGTTTCGCTTCGACCTTCGTGGCTCGGGCCCTGCCCTTAACACACGCCAGGCATTTGGACACCCACAACTTAACGTCTGGTTCCATTCCTGGCCACCAGACGGCCCTTTCAAGGAGACGGAACGTGACCTCCGCCGAACGGTGCGCCCCCAGGAGGCCACAATGCACAGTCATGTAGCATGACTTCCGCCACGTGACGCCATTGGGCCCGGCGATACCGTTCGGGACGACCGGGACGACCACCGTCTGGCCAGTCTTGATGGTCACTTCCCTCTCCAAGACTCCGTCCGAGCCAAGCTTGAAAGGGGCTTCCGGCTTCTTGACCGAAGCCGTAAGGGACGGATCTCTCCGTTGAGCCTCGTGCCAAGCCGTGCGAAGAGCTGGCGTGACGCCGAACTCGCAGAGCCCGGCGCCATCCCTGGCCGCCAAGGCCAGCTTTTCTCTCTGACTCTCCGGGCTGTCCTTGTCCGACAGCACAGGGAAAGAACCGAGGCTGAGGGGACCAGAACCCCCGGACGCGGACACCTTAACCCGGCAAGTCCGCACGGAATGTGACTTGACACAAAAGGGCCGGTGGGAGGAGTACAACTCCACAACCACCCGTGGGGCCTTGGTAGCGGACCCCACAAAAGCCAGGGTCCTGCTAAGCTCTCCTTCCTTGACCTCGATCTTCTTCGAGAGCTGGACGGCCATCCAATGGCCTTCCTCTCCTGAACACTGGAAGGCGGCGATGACAGGCGAAGCCCTGAGCGACTTCCGATGCCCAAGGGACTGGATGCCGTCCCCATCATTCCAACCTTCCACGCGGTCCACCTCTCCCTTGAGACCAAGGAGACACGCAAAGGATTCCCGGAGGCGAACTTCGCCCTCCTGGAGATTCCATATGCGTTCGCACTCAGAATTAACCACATGCCTGTGGCTGTGCCAGTTGGGCTCGACAGCCCAGTTGAGCGAGCTCGGCCCGCTCAGGCAGGACGGGAAGGCCTGGTGCCCTTGCAGGACTTCACCAGAGGCGTTCACGACCCAGGAACTCCACAAAGAAGGGCCGTCCTTCTCGCACCCCTCGACTGGAAGCTCCAGGTCGCCCCCAGTCCAGACCCTCGCCTTAATCCTGCCGTACACCGTGGGCAGGAGCCCTTCCACGGGCTTTTGGAGGAAACCTTTGGCCCATGCTCGGATGAGGTCCGTATCAATGTCCACCGAACCATCAGCAAGGCTGGCGGACAAGAGGGCGTTCACCTCGAGTGACACGCTCGGGTCGGCAGACTCCGGGCCCTCAGCGGCCTCCTTTTCGGCTTGGGCCTCAGCAACCTCCAGAGCTGTTTCCTCCGCCTCCTGCCGGATGCACGAAGGACACCTTGAAAATAGGTATGTCCTCTTTCCGCAGGCGCAGACTCCTTCGTGATCCCAAAGCTCCCGAGAGGGCGCGTCAACGAGACCACGCAAGGAAACATCCGCGACTTTGGAGATCCCTTCTAGCTTCAGGGACGAAAGGACCTCAGCGGAAGCGGCAATCTTGCCCACTATCCCATATCCTGGTATAGGGGGCTCGGGAAACTCACGCCCCATCTCTGGGCACGCCTCAGCCACCTCAGCATGAGTAGAGTGCGCCTTCCAGACCTTAGGCTTAAGGCTCCAGATACCCTTGATCCCTGCCCAAGCGAGGCCCGCGACGCGGGCTTCCTTGCGCTGCAGGTTGCGAGCCTGGAGGGTGACTTCAACCACCAGCGGCCACCGCAAGGCAGCGGTGACAACTCCTCCTTGGCCAAGTCCTACCAGAAAGGTAGGGGAAAACGCAGCGGCTTCCCGAAGTACCTTCGCACAGGACGTAAGCAGGTCGACGCGGAGCTTCTTGACCTTCTTGGGCCCGGTAAGCTTACCGGTCATACCGTCGAAGTGGGACGCCACTCCGTCATCGTCCTCAAAAGGGCCCCAGCAGCCTCTCACCGCAATGGAGTGCCCCGGGATTCCCGAGACGAAGACTTCACGGATCTCCGTGAGCGCCCTTTCCTGCTCCGTCCAAGGGGCATAATCGAAAACAATCATAACGCGGACAGGGGGACCGCCCGCGACCCCGACCGGCACCGCAGCCGCGGTCGCCGGGGCAACCTGCGTCGCGTGATCGGGAACCGCGTCTTCCCCTACTGCCCAGGGAACAGGACCGTCACCTTCGGTCCCTTCTCCAAGGTACTGGTCCAGGTCGAACCCCTTCAGCTGGCCAGTCATCCCGACCAAGTCCTTGGTCCGGGCGGCCAAGAGCTCGTCCCGACCCTTCGGGTTCCTGGAAAAGGAGTCCCCCAGCGTCGCACTGCGACCACTGAGACTCCTGATCTCAGACCCATCCATCAAGATCTCCGCAACCCATCGAACCAGTTTCTGGTCGGAGCCGATATCAGAGGACTGCGCTCTCGTAAGATTGGCATGGTCCGTCCAACACAGGGTTCGGATAGTTCCGAAGACCTTTCGGGTTGCTCGCTTGACTTCGAGCTGTGCGAAGGCTTCTTGAATCAGCGGGGGCCAATTTTGCTGCGCAGGGGTCAGACTCTTGGAGTGAGTCATAAGAACCTTAATCCTTGAGAGGTCCCTGCTCATTTGCACCACCGAGCCCCCTACCGCAATCCCGCTGGCGTCCGCTATCTGCTCAAGCGGGCAAGAGCCATCAGCAGCCGACGCCTCATCGAAGGCCGCCAGGCTGATATGGTGGCTCATCATCTTCTTGATGGCCTTGAAAGCCTTGCAGCCGGCAGTGGTGCCTGTCCCCAGGCCACCTTCCGGAAACTCCGCTCCCGGTTTCTGCCATTGGCCCAAAACCTTAGCAGCATGGCCATATTCCGCTGGCAGATAGCCCCGAAGCCAGTTCGCACACCCAAGGAATTGCTGGATGTGGAGCTTTTCCTTAAGCGGCGGGAAATCCACGACCGCTTGGCATCGCTCCTCGTCGGGCGCACTCCCGTGCCGCCCGATCCGGTGCCCGAGGAGCTTACCCTCTGACACACAGATCTCAGCCTTGGCGACACCAAAGGAGAACCCAAAGAGGATGCTCTTGTCGAGGAAAGCTTCCAAAGAGACCAGGTGATCGAGAAGGTGCGGGCAAGCACCCTTGTGCCTCGCACCCATATCCTCCCGCAGCTTGTCGTAGTAGTAGTCGGAGGGAGGTTCCTCGATCATCTTCTCAATGTCGGCCGATTCCACTATGTGGTACACCGGCTCGTTCCTAGTGTCCACTCTGGAACCACTAGTGACGTCTCGGCCGTGGCTTCCTCCAAGCCCCCTCGTAGCGGAACCCGCATCCCATCCTGCCCAACGCGGCCCCGTCTTCGTCCTGAAGACCGCGAGATCGGACGTGACGGGCACGGTCGACCAGTCGACAGACTCGGGCCAAAGCCTGAGGTCCCTAGTCTGCCACAACCGCCACGGGCCGCCAGAAGACTTCAAGAGGCAAGTCTCGTACGGAAGCCTTTCGACATCCGGCCGATTCTCCGGGTCACCTTCCTGGGGCCTGCCGCTCCAAAGGCCAGCCATTCCTCCCTTCGTCTGCCACCACTGGCCCTCAGTGGGGATGGAGGAGAGGAAGGACACGGCATCCGGATCCGTAACCACGGACTCCGTGGCCCAAGGCCCTCCTAGGACCGTGCTTACGGCGGCAAGGGCGAAAACCGCCCCAACCCTCAGGCCCTTACGCCAACCCCTGCTGTGCGAGCATGCGCCGCAGCCTTGCAGGCCACAGACGGCGGTCCTCTCGGTGGACCCGCACGCAAAGCATCCAGGGAAGGTCGAGTCTTCGGCAGTGCCTAATCCGCAGTTCCCACACGGGTCACCACTCGCGTCCGTAAAGAGGGTCTCAACCCCTCCGCATTCACACGCGGTGGTCTGCGCGAGCCCGGTCCGGACCTCGCCGACGACGGCACCCGGAGAGACAGTCGTGTCCTCTTCGGCTACCAGCAAGATCGAACCTTCCTCGGCTCCTGTGGGCCACAGCCCAGGCACTGCTTCGCAGTTGGCGGACTCTACCGGGAGGACAGCCTCCGTAAGGGAGCCATCCTGGCCTCCACTGCCTTCCCTCTTCACAGGTGCGATGACCCCATCTCCGGCCAAGAGCTCCAGCGGGTTCTCCCCGCTGTACCGGAGCAGGTCCCTGCCTCCGGTACCCGGCTCAAAGCACAGAGCACCGTCGAGACTAGAAAGCCTGGACTCGAAGGCGTAGGCGCGGTCCTTCCGCGACCTACTGTAGTCTTCGCACCTGGGGATCTTAATCCCAAGGGTTTCCAGGGAGTGGCAGTCAGGAAGGGGCTTGAAGCCCAAGCCCTGCCGTCCCGAGCAATCCAAGGCGCGGCCGCCAAGGATGAGCCCATGCCAATCCGAGGTTCCTTTCGCGGCTATTTTACAGCGCACGAATATCTCTGGACCCTCGCTGCAGTTGTCGGGGGAGAGCCCCTCCAGAAAGCGGACTCTCAGCACGACGGCCCCCTTCAGGGGCACCGGCTTCCCTGCAGCGATCCCATGGACGAACTCCGGATGCACCCAGCGTTCGAACTTCACGACAGGAAACCTCCGGTCCTCCGTGCCGATCCCCAAGGCAGCAGCCCGGTTGAGGATCCCACAGAGGAGTTCCTCCGTGATGTGGTTCGAGCCTGCACACCCGTCCAGCATGCATTCCACCATGCCGTCGATGACCTGCACGACTGTTCTGTACTGGTACCCCCCGACCTCGTTCTCGCAGAGGTGCCACCAGTCCTGAGGCAGCTCGTCCAACGAGCTGAACTTCGACGACGAGCTCTTGGCAAGCGGGAAAGCGGAGGAGTTCGCCGCAACAACCGTGCCAGCGCTCCCAATCTGGATGGAGAGCGTAGCGAAGGGATTCACCATCCCGGCGCCACTCGGGGCCGCCCAGTTCGAAGGCAACGCGGCTCCCCCAGTGGCGGGAAGCGAATGGACCATGTCACAGTCCGCTCCCTTACGGCACGACCCGTTCTTCTTGAAGAAAGGGCAGATAGTCCCTGGCGGCTTCGCGCCCGCCTTGGACTTCGCCTTGGGCTTGGCCTTGGCCTTGCCTTTGGGCTGCCCTCCGGGTCCACCCTTGCCCTTGCCCTTGCCCTTCCCCGGCGTTGTCGCCAGGGTGGACGCGTCCCGCTCCTTCTTGGCCGCGAGGGCCTTTTTGCGGAGCTCCTTGTCGTGCGAGTAAGGGCACGCGTCCCCTTTTGGGCAGTTCCCGTGGTCGCGGAAATGGAAACAGATAGGCTTACCTTTTCCATTTCCTTTCGGACCAGCGGCAAGCGTGGAAGAGGCGGCCGCCTTGGCCGCGGCCTTAGAAGCCTTGAGCTCCGTCCTCAGCTTCTCGACCTCCTTCCGCGCGGCGGACAGGGCTGGGTCTTCCGTCGAACCTGCGTACACGCTATTAGCCGTCACCCGATGCGCAGCCTCACGCTGCTCATATTCGAGGACGACCTTATGCGCTTCTTCCCAGGTCGAAGGGCCTCGAAGCCCTGCGGATGCGCCGTCGCTAGGCCACAACCGCTTATCACCGCGGATCTCCTTCTGGAGATGTGGAGGCATCTTGCGCAAGTAGCTTAGGAAGAGCTCCCTCGCTGTCTTGCCAAGACCCACACTCTCCAGCTCCGCGATGGAGGCCTCAAACAGGGGCTCGAACTGGTGCCCTGTGAGACGGCCCTTAGTGAGGGCGACGTGCTCCGCGTCCACCCTCATCTCCTTCTCTTCTCGGCTCTCGCCGAAGACAAGGTGCCGCTGCTTGATCCTTTCGTAAACGGCTTGGGGATTCTCAGTAACTTCCCCGGTCTTGGAGGCAGCCTTGTACACGTTAGTAAAGGTCTTAAGCCTCGAGCCGCGGCAGCGAGCACGAAGGGCGATGAGTTTCTCCCGGAAATTCATCCCCTTGCAGTTGTTGGCAAGGCCACAGACGTCCTCGAACTCTTCGTAGAACTGGACCACGTCCCGGATGTCGGAGCGATCGTCGGTGAGCGAGGGCCATTGGAGGTCCGTCTTCACGGTCGTGATCGACGTCTGACCTCCGCGAGACGCCAAGGCCTCCTTGAGCGCCTCGGTCTGGGCCGCCAAAGCTGCAGCGAGCTCTCCGGCTCCGCCGCTGGCGGAGTGAGGCTCGCCGGGCTTATCCTTCTTAAGCCCTTCGAGCTCTATCTCCAGAGCCGCAAGGCGGGACTTCAGGGGTGAGTCCCCCGGACCAGGTTGCGGATCCTCAGGGATCGCGAGCTGAAGGTCCACCGGGAGAGGCGCCGGTGCTCCGGACTTAGAGCCCGACTCCGCAACGGCGCCCGTCCGGGCCGCCAGGGCCGGGACAGAAGAAGGAGTGCTCCAAACCTTCTCGGGATCGCCGCTGCTCTTGCCTCCCAGGGCCAAGATCAGCTCGCCGAGGCACGAGATCTCCTTCTCGACCTCCTCTCGGTCTTCCGACCCAAGAGAAACCGCGGCAACGGTAAACCTGGTGCGCAGGGCCCGCACCATCCTGGCAGGGTGCCAGTCACCTCCCATTTTGCCGTATTCCTCGGCAAGGATGGTGGCCTTGGTAGTGATCTTCTCAAGATCCTCCACCGTGACCTCTGCCTGGTGCGCCTTCAAGGCCACAACCAGCCTTGAAACCCGCGTCAGGTAATCCGCGACCGGTTCCTGGTCGGGACGGTAGAGCTCCCGCAGGTCCGCCTGCAGGGTCTCCGCCGTGACGGGACCACCCGTCCCAGCAGACGAGGGAGGCCCGGAACGGGCCGGGCCGCCGGCCACCGGCGAGAGAGCAAGCGCACCAACACGGCGCGCCGTCTCGGCCACGTCCGCCGGCGCAGCGGCAGGACGCGGAGCCGGTACCCCGGCCTCCGGCAGAAGCTCTTCAGAGCTGGGGCCCGGATCGCCATCCTGAGCACCCGGGCCCGCTTCCGCAGCTGGAGCTTCCTCATCTTCCTCTTCATCTTCTTCCTCTTCCTCTTCGGCATCGAAGTTGTCGTAGAGGAATTCCATCGTCTCCTTCCACAGACGCTGTTCATCTGCTAGCGTCGTGGATCGTCCGTCCTTCTTCTTGGTGGGACGGGACCCCGTTTCCTTACGCCAACGGAGCCAGTACATAAAGGGCATCTTCTCCGGGTACTCCACTGACCCATCCTCGATGCACCTCAGCAACGTGGCTCCTTCCGGCTGACCTGCGACCTCAGCGCTCATGGTCGCCTAGCGAAGGAGAGAGCCCCGTGCCACACAGGACCACGGCCTCAAGGCGCACGACAAGCGCGCCTTCGAGGCCACGTTAAAAGATTGCGGCGCAGCAGCCGCCTGGGTGGCCGTTTCCCAGAACAGCCCCCAATTGTGGAGAACGGAAACCCAAAGGGGCAGCACGCACCCTCGTTTTCCGTCCAAGCAGAAAGTCCAACGACCGTGACAGGTCGAACGTCCGCCCAGGACGGGCTGCGCGCAATTGCGTCGCGGCAACGAAAAGCTACCAACGACACACTGCCGTGCTCACTTGAGCCAAAAATGTTATGAATACGAATTACAGAAGCATGCATAAAAGCATACAGCACTCACAGCCAGCCCGCAGACTATGTACAGTTACATACTACTACTACTACTACTACTACTACTACTACTACTACTACTACTACTACTACTACTACTACCCTAAACCCCTAAACCTTAAACTCTCAAATTTGAAGGCTGCTGGGCTGGAGGCTGGCGGCAAGCGCTGGAAGGGTTGGGGCTGGGGCTGGGCTCCTGGGCTTAAGAAGCGGCACCCCTGCCGCTGGCGGCTTGTTCCGCCCCCGCCTAAACCATCGGCGACAGCACCTGTATATAATAGGATTGAGGGACTTGAACTATGATAAGTAAAGTGATTGCACAATTCTCCTCTAACCCTGAACACCCTGTCTGTCCAAACCTAAAACCTGGAACCGTCTCGAGATGATGCTGGCAGCCATGATGCATTGATTGACAGTTGCTTGTTACGTAAAGTTTCGCGGCTCAAATTTGCTGCTGAAGTGTAGGGTGACGGATCTGTGTTTTGTGCCATGAATACCGGAGCGTACTTTCGGTGCATGGAAGCCTGGACTGAGGGGCAAAGGCAGCTCGGGCTGGTAGATCAACGCTGGCTTGCCAACTACGCCGACGAGTTTCAGACGCTTCCTCCCGATGAGAAGGCATGGTGGCACAATGAATTCCACGAGCACTTTCTGGGCTCAGGAAAGAAGGTGTCCAAACTGACGCTCCAGCTGCTCTCGCCGTTGACAGTACAAGTTCATGGACTTCAAAACCCAGATACGATGAGCAAACTGCTCGAAGGAATGATGGCTAGGGCCAACTGCTCACGTCATATCTGGATTCGCGAGCAATGCGATATATGGTATTCCGTGATGTTGGAGATGCACACCATTTCTTCGTTGTGCAGCATCTTGGCTTTATTTATTTTTTATTTTGTGATCAATACGTGAGATTTTTGCTGGACTCTTTCACTCAGCATGTCAACCCTAAACCCTAAACCCTAAACCCTAAACCTTAAACTTACTCAGGCCCGGTCTACAACATGCAATTTGCAACGGTCCAGACGATCACCCAGCTGTTGCAGCAGATGGCGCCGCCCCCTCCAGCTCTTGTGCAAGTCGCTCCCGCACCCCAAATGGGTGCAGGTGGTCCTCCAAGAGCAGGTCCCGCAGAACAACCATGAAAAGGTGAAGAGTGGTGCGGGATTCACAGCGATGAGGGAGCAGGTCCCGCAGGACAACCGAGAAAAGGTGAAGAGTGATGTGGGATTCACAGCGATGAGTTGTTTTCTGTGCGAGGCGTGACAAAGGCCTCATGCAAGTCTGCAAGTCTTTTCATATCGCAAAGCGATATGACCTTAACTTAATAATCGCATTGCGCCGGTGGCCGGTGCTTCATACGGGCTTTGAAAGGACTCACCTCCTCGCCGAAGGACAAAAATATGTCCCATGCTGTGCTGGCTGGCCCGGAACCCTAACCAGAATTTCTCTCCAATCAAAAGACTAAGAGAATTTAGACATGTGTGCAGGCCTGTGCTTCGCTGCAGCGGCTGCGGCGGCAGCTGGCGAACGCCTGGGGTTTAGTTTGGCGGAACGAGCCGCCAGCGGCAAGGGCTGCCGCTTCTAGATTCTAATTAGGGCGGGGGGACACAGAGAGAGAGAGAGAGAGAGAGAGAAAGAGAGAAAGAGAGAAAGAGAGAAAGAGAGAAAGAGAGAAAGAGAGAAAGAGAGAAAGAGAGAAAGAAAGAAAGAGAGAAAGAGAGAACGAGAGAGAGAGAGAGAGAGAGAGAGAGAGAGAGAAAAAGAGAGAGAGAGAGGTTCAAAGGTCTACAAACGGCTCTTGAGGGTTATAATAAAGGCTTTATAAGATTATCTAAAATTGACTGCTATATAAGGGTTGCAACACAGGATTTATGGGGTGTTAGAAATGGCTTTATGCTGGTTACACGAATTAATGGTCTTAGAGTAGCCTCCTCCTACGCCGGTCTCCATTTACAAAGCTGCCATGCCCACTATTACGAGTCCGATGGATACATCCGTGGTGCCGAAGTCGACAGAGGTGCCGAAGGTGTCCACGCCCGAAACTGATCTGTGCAACTGAGCAATCCAAGCCAAGGCTTTTGGACGCGGACCTTCACTTTCAGGTCTTGGGGAATTTTCAGGGTTTACGGTTTTCAACACTGGTAGCGGAGCCATCTTCATCGTCGGATCACCGACGTTTGAGTCATTTGTTGTTGGCACACAGCCAGCACCATAACGACTTATCATAAGCCAGGCCAACACCCAGAACGGCTCATAAATTGACAGTTTTGTTTTAGTTTTCAACACCTGTTTTCATGCATATGCAGACTCCCGGTTACTTTTCGTTGGACTCCCGGTTACCACCGGCCGGCCCTCCGGGCAACAGGTGCAGGTTCCTCAGCCGTGCCTGAGAGCCGGAGTTGCCCGGCATTGCGGAAAACAGCGTGTTCGCTGAGTGTTCTGAAGTGCATTGTCCTGAGTTGCAGGGCACGCAATTTCCACGGTTTTATGCCGAGTTGCAATCAATCTGGGAATCCACTGAGTGCGTTTGTGATACCCGTGCCAGGCGCCAGTCTTTTTAGATCTGCTGTCGGGGCCTCGGTGCCCTCTCAGTCACGCGTTTGCACTTGCGGGGTGGAGAGTTTTGCAGCCAGTAGACTTGCAGATTGATCCGTTGTTTGATGTGACATCTGCGGTTGTGCAGCATGCCATCGGGTCAGCTTTGCCCTCCTGTCACCTGTCATCAGCGGCAATCGACTGCTCCACTAAGTCCCGCATTCGCGAGGTACCCATTCCTGGTTGCAAGCTGGTTCCTAAACCTCTTAGATCCCAAGACCAGCCACGAGGTCTCCCAAACCTTCCCGCTAGGGATGCAGCTAGAGTGGAACGTGACAACATTTGTTCCGACTTCCTGCTCGCCACCCAGCAGGTTCTCCAGCAGCGCGGTCGAGGTGCATTCCGGGAGAACCCCGGTCGTAGCTTGCACTGGGCAGACCCATGTGAGGAAGCCATGTTTCGGACTGGTCATTGGTGTGACTTTGAGTACCACGCATGTGTGTTCATGGCTGCTAGGCGTAAGTTCCAGCGAATCCGGCACTGCATCCCTAACCTCTCTCAGATGCCAGCTTACACGTGTGGGCATTTGCATGCAGAAGACGAGTGGTCACGTGCTCCTGTAGGCAGTCCCAACCAATTCCCAAGTTTGGAGGAAGCTGAGTACACACCCAGCCTGTGTTTCACGCTGGTGGCTGCAGCATCACAGTGGGCCATTGATCGCGGGTTCGCGGTCTACCGCATCCAGCGCCTTCCATCTGTGCATACCAGTGGGGACTGGCGAGGGCTACTCGAGGTACCAGCTTGGGCCATCAGGGATGAGTTGCTCCATCAAGTCGCATTGTTTGTGGGCCTCCCATCTCGCGATAGCACGCCCACAAGAGTATGCATTAAGGACATTCAGCAGCCCCAAACTCCCCTCCCGCCGGATGTTGTGTACATCGGCCATAGCCATTTCTCCCACAGGGAACCGACAACATGTTGGGAGAACCCCTTCCACACTGGGAGAGACGGTACCCCAGAGCAGACGGTGTATTCCTATGCAGGTTGGCTGCCTGGGTCTGGGTTGCTCCACCGTGTGCACGAGCTGGCGGGAAAGCGCCTGGCGTGCGACTGTGCCTTGTGGGACACATGCCACGGGGATGTCTTGATAGCTTCGTTTGCTATGCCCCCAGGTGGCACACGACCCAACCAGCATGTTCGGAAAGCCCGCAAGGTGCGCTTTGCCGTGACAGCAGGGATGCCTATCCCGGCATCCGTGGACTACCCCATATCTCAAGCATCCATTGTTGCTGCTGCTCAGAATGTCCTACTGGGACCACTAGGCCCGAAACTGCGTTGGCCCTACCTAGCAGACCTCATCAATTCCCCGTTACTCAAGGCGTACCCCGCCTGGCTTCAGGAAAACGGACGGTCTCCACACGGGCCGCTGGGTCCCAAGTTGCACGGAGTTGCGTGCACCATGGCCCAACGAGCCAGCTCAGCGACGCAGTCTACTGCCGTCAACAAAGCTTCTGCGTTACCGCCTGTCATTCCTTTCGGGATGTCTCCCGACGAACACTTCGAGGCAGCACTGCGCTGCCAGGTCGAAGGATGCCCCCTCGACTGGGACACGGTCGTTGAACCTGACATCTCCTTTGCAGCTTACCGGATGGCCGCCGGTGTCGACAGGATTCATGCTGCCAGAGAAGAGTCAATGAACTTTCTTCGCGAGTTAGCGCAAAGGCTTCAGGACGCGACAGCGCAAGCGCGGAAGCTCCAGCACCCAGAAGTTCGGCAAGTCAATCCTGAAGTTCACCTCGCATTGTTCGCGGTACTCACGGTGGCCTTAGCTTGGCCTGATACTACCTTTTGCCAAGGTCTGATGGGTGGATTCCCAGCTGTCGGCCGAGTTGACCCATGTGGCATTTGGCAGTCGCGCCCCACGAGCCAGGTCACGCTTGAGGACTGCCTCGCGGACGGGCGAGTTGACGCCCTCGAGATGCTCAACCACCTCAAGCCTGGAGCTGACGCCGCAGTGGCGTGTGAGGCCGGAGACGAGGACGAGTCCCTCGGGTTCTGTCGGCCCAGCATGGGCTGGGAAGAACTCCAGGGCTTCCACCGCCCCTTCCGCCTTATTCGCCGTTTCGTTATTACGCAGTCGTCTGGTAAGAAGCGATGCATCGACGACGCGCAGCAAGGTAAGCAAAGTGAGTTCAGTTCTGACGGTAATCGGCTGCAGTTCTGTAGTGCCTTGCAACCATGCTTTCATGTCCAGGCATTGGCCAAGGAGTTGGCGAAACGAGGAGTTGACCTCGAGTCCTTCTTGTTCAAGCTCGCCACCTTTGGTGAAGACCTGCCTTATGCATACCGCAAGATTGCGATGATTCCCGCCCACACCTGGGCCTGCATAGTTGCTTTCTTCGATCCTCATCGCAATCAACCCAGGTTCCGCAGATACCTGGGTATGTTGTTCGGCCTTCCATTGGCCGTCTCTGCTTTTAATCGCCTCCCGTTCTTCCTTCAAACGGTGGCACGGCGATTGCTGTTTCTTCTTATCTCCTGCTACTTCGACGACGCCACGTGCCAGGATTTCGCATCACTGGCCCCCCGCAGTCAAGAACTGGTGGAGGAAATGTTCCGTCTTTTCGGCTACCCTTTCGCCGAGGCCAAGCGCCAGACTCCCCAGGCAAGCGGAGATTTCCTCGGCCTCCTCCACGATCTTTCCGAAATCCAGCGGTCCGGCACCATTACAGTTTGGGTGCGCCAGCGGCTCGTGGACAAAATCTCCGACATCATCTCCTCAGCGCGCAACGCCCATGTCCTGCGCTCTGGCACAGCAGCGAAGCTTTTCGGGTGTTTGGGATTCCTTGATTACGGCGCGTTTGGCCGTGTTGCCAGGGCAGGTTTGAACCCCATCAAGGAGCGACAGTACTGCAAGACTGAGTCCTCCCTCACCCCGGATCTCCTCCGGTCCTTCGATATTATCGAGGCCATCATAGCCATGAAGCCCAGCCGAGTCGTTCCCGTGTTTCCGGGCCGGGGTAGCCGGATCATTGCTGCGAGCGATGCGGCTCAAGACGGCTACAGAGTTGGCTCAGGAGGACTCTTAGTGGTTTCGCCCCAGGGACTTCGAGTTGGTACTGTACCCCGCATCAGCGACGAAGTGTTCGGTCTCTGGGACGAGTGCGAGACTAAAATCGCGCAGCTCGAGTTGTTGATGGTTTTCCAAGGTCTACTGTGCTTTGCTGCCCTGTTCCGCAATACCACTGGCGTGTGGTTTGTGGATAATGTGGCGTCGCTCATGGCATTGGTCAGAGGGCGCAGTGATTCCAAGGAATTAGACACCATCGCACATAGCGTGCATCTGCTGTTGTTCCATTTGAAAGCCAACATTTGGTTCGAGTGGGTCCCATCGAAATCCAACTGGGCCGATGCCATTTCTCGAGAAGGCCACAGGGACCCCTGGCACCGAAGACGAGGATTTTCGGCGTACACCAGCGACATCCCTTGCATCCTCTGGCAGCTGCCTTTCTCTGTCAAGTCACTTGTCCTCGCCTTTCTGGCAGGATGAGAGTGCATTGGGTGTAGTGCTTTGGGATACGTTGGACGGGTTCGTCCCTGAGACATCGGCAGATGCCGATCCGATCAGAGGCAGACCTCGAGTCGAGGATTCCAATGCACTATGGGCTTCGCCCATGAAATGAAAAAGGTCCCGAGTGCTCTGCAGAGAATGTTGTCCAACTTAGTGCTTCGGGCAGGCTTGGTGAGTTGAAATCATTATCTGAGCGCATTTTGGATTGTGCTGCACATGTTGTCGCTTGAGCATACATGTGC
>CAJNDT010000838.1:10000-97500 GCA_905221615.1 Symbiodinium sp. CCMP2592 | reverse complement strand
CTTAGAAGAACCCCTGAAACGGAGCCCTATTCTGATTATTGAGGCCCCTGTATTAGGGGTTTCAGAGCTCCATGGCTTGCCAGGTAAACAAATTCTGGTGCTGCTCGGCCGGTATGTGGTCCCTGGCTGAGTGCTCCCGATCGCTGCAGGGTGGCAACTCGTAACTCTAGTTTAAGGGTATCGGTTTAGGGTCTAAGGCTATACGGCTACACGGTATCGGGGTTTATGATTTAGGGTTGGGCATTGGCTTATTGTTTTCTTGCTCTCTTATTTGATGCTCTTTCGCCTTTCGCTTGCTTCATCGATGCAGGATCGTTTGGCTCTAGTAGGTTTCCAGCATCTTTAGTACGAGTCTTCGGGCTGGCAGAGGTGTCCACTGCCTCCTGCTTGACAGATTCTAAACTCAAGCAGCTTCTGGCAGCAACAGATCGCACAGACAAAACTAGAAAGTTCGCCATCTTGTCATGGTTTCGCACATATTTTCCGCACCAATCAATAACTACGCACAAAGAGCCTATATTTTCCCTGGGCCCATCAGCCATCGTTAAGGGTCATGGATATTTGTGAGCGCGTGTGGAGATAGAATTTCGTCAAAGTCTTCTAACCCCAATCCGCACACGTCTAATCCTGCCTATACATCGCCAGCCGCTACCCATAGGCCCCATAGTAGCTCCTCAGATCTAGAATCCTATAAAGTAACCCCAAAGAGAAACTACTACGGGGCCTATGGGTGGCCAGGAGCCCGTAACCTGATGAAGCACTATATGGGAGTTTCCGAAAATAGGGGTACCTTATTTTGGGTCCTTATAATACTTAGAGTATATACTTTATTGGGGTCCCCTAGTTTCGGAAACCCCGATATGGACAACAAGTAACGAGCAGTTCTATGACCCGGCAAAGACCCAGCGCCAACAAAGAACAGCCAACGTGTGGGGTGGAAGTCCCATTACTTAGTAGCTGAGTGAATACACTTTACATTTCTTGGTATAATATTACCCACTATAGAACTGAAAGTGTACTTATAAGCGGTGAATACACTTTACACTTTTTGGGATGATATTGCCCACTATCGAACTGAAAGTGTACACTCTTGGGGGCTTATGAACTCAGCAACTACGGTTGATGATATAAATCCTGCATTACCCATAGTAAGGAATATGCCATAATTCCCATAGTTTAGGGTCCTTAAGGTAATGCAGGATTTATATCATCAACAGTAGGATTACGGTGGGGGGTCTTAAACGCGCGCACCACATCCCTCCAGAGCTCTCCAGAGACAGCGTTTTAGTGGCGCTTGCAGTCTTCCAGGGTTTCAGGGCTGCTTGAAACCTCGTATTGGAGTTTAGCGTTTATGTGTTCAAGTCTAGTCAAAGGAGCAGGGAAAGCGTTTGGAGCTTAAACATGCTTAAACTAAGGGGAAGGATCTGGGGGAATTGTGCTTGGATGTGTTGAGGCTATCTGGTGCAGTGACATAGCTCGTTGCTGGTGATCTTGGGTGGAAGACACTTCTATGCGATTGCGTACAGGTTAGTTGCCCAGGCACAGAGCAACGTACAATATTGCGAGTCGAGTATGATACACAGGGTCCAGTGCTGCATGTTATTCAGTGCAGTATGTCACGCAATCAACACAATCACTAGCACGACGCAGTACAGTGACCTGCGGTCGTTCGCATGGGGTGCTTGCATGCTTCAAGCTTGTATATGTTTAAAAGCTTAACAGCCAGAAATCGTTTCTCAGGTGCGGTGCAAGCAAGCAGCACTGTGTCAGCCCCGACCACGAGCGCCCAACTCGGCAACATAGCATGGCTTAGAGTTGGGTCGAGCCTCAGTGGAGGGTTTTTATGGCTTCACTTGGCAACCTAGCGTTATAGGTGGATGCCCACAGATGCCATGGTTTTGAAAAGACCTCCCTTGCCCATCTTGTTAGACTCAACACTTCAGAAGGATACTGTAGGTAGGTAAATGCCTGCATTCTTTGTAGACGTCCTGCTCGACACCCGAATCCTACTCTGCAGCAAGCTCAACATGACAGCCGTTTAATCAAAGCCACGATTTTGTTTCTGATGAATCCGGCTAGGTCTGTTGCCCTTTGAATCTCTCATGACTTAGTAAGCGTACTCTGTATCCCTTAGAACGCCCCAAAATGCTTCCCAGAACCCGTTTTCCCCAACCGTGTCAAAAGAGCAGCCTCGAAATCCTTGTATTCCCACAATGAAGAATTGAAAGGCCAATCAGGTCCCCAAGCCGTGCTAGCCCAAAAGCAAGTCTCAAAAAGCCGGCGAGAGCGCGTCTGAGCCCCATAGAACCTATCACCCTGAACCTTAGCCCCAGACCCTGAGCCCTAAACCCTGAATCTAACCTTCCCAACCGTAAACCCTAAGCCCCAGAAGCAAGGCAAAAATCCTAAACTTCCCCGATTTCCACACAGGTGCCGCGTGGGGAACTCACAGTCAAACTTCTGTGGCGCAGGGCCGGGCAACCCGGGATCTCTTGATAAGGTAGGGGGTTGTTCAGGGTTTAGAATGTTTAGGGTATAGGGTTTAGGGGTATAGGGTTTAGAATGTTTAGGGTTTAGTTAGGATTTCGAGGTTAACGGGTCTCGGGGTTAGAGTGCAGGTTCAGAGTGGGAGCTTTGAGACATGAAAGGGGTCCTTGCGAAGTACAGACTAGGATGCCCAGTAGCACCCTTATTCCCTTTTTGTAGTCCTAGGTTCCTTATAAAGTTACTCAATACCAAAAAGACAGGCCTTTTTATTCTTAGGTCCTAGGGTATCCTAGTAGAGGAACAGGACCCCAGGGTTGTGGTTCGGCCACACTGGCGGTTCTGGACATCGGGAACCGTCTCGTTTGGGTTTCCTCATCCCACTTGCGAAGAGCCTGACGCTTGCCGTTCGCCTATTCGTGATGGGACCCAAGCGTCGACTTCAGCCCTGAATGCATAGCATGCGCCGCCTTCTCTATCAAGCTCGTTTTTCGAACTACTGACCACTTGCGCCTGAATAGCTACGAGTGCAAAGTGCTTAGAACTACAAACCCGCATTACATAATCATCGTACCAGCAATGGCACCCCAAAACACTAGCCCAAGCAAAGTATTCAAGGTCACTGTTGCAGACCAAGCAAAGCTTTTATGCATCGCTGCACAACCTTGCAAGAGCCCTTCAGAAGCCAAGAACAGAAGCATTCTCGATCCCTAAAACCTGAATCCGCAAGATGCCAAAACCTAAACCCCTAAACCCTAACCCCTCGACCGCAAACCCTTAAACCCTAAAACCCTTAACACTAAACCCTAAACCTCAACCCTAAACCCTGAAGCCCTTAGCGCCTCGGTCCTGTCAGCAGCGCTAAGGTGGACACTCCGACTGGGCACTTTCGGCCTGAGCTCACTTGCAGATCGTTGACAGGCGGGAGTTTACAAAGATCCTCTCGCTTCACTTACCTTTGGTTAGTAGGGCCTAGGGAATGGAGGAATGGGGTACAATTATAAATGCTATGACTACCATTCTTCCATTCCCTACTAACCAAAGGTAAGTTCAGGGGCGACGGGCCTGAACAAGTCGGTGTTGCAGCATTCTTCTCCCTGGTGCTTAGTAGGGAAGGGAATGGGGGAACGGATCCCTATAGTAGTCCCTACATCTAGATATAGTCCCAAATACTAGTCCCCCATAATCCATTCCCCCATTCCCGACTAAGCACCAGGGAGTCTTAGTGTCCTGACTTACCATTACTATAACAATTGCGAAGTAATGATCACTAACTGCTATTGCAGTCCCTAAACCCTAAGCCCCTAAACCCTAAACCTTCAGTACCTACTATCACTCATCACGAATGTTCCCCACTATCGGTTTGTTAAACCTACTCCCCAAAAGCCTGTCGATCACTTATAGGAGCCCTTACAGGGATCCCGTATAGATCCCTTTAAAGGAGCCCATACTTCTAACCTCAAACTCCGCTATTCTCCGGTTTGCTCCATGCTCGGTCTCCCCCGAGGCTACCCTCCGAGGGGTTCCTTGTCTAGGATGCCCAGTAGTACCCTTATTCCCTTTTTAAAGGGATCTATAAAGGGTTCCTTAAAGGGATCTATAAGGGTTCTATAAAGGGTTTAGGGTTTCCGAAAATTATGGGCTAGGATGCCCAGTAGTACCCTTATTCCCTTTTTGTAGTCCTGGGTTCCTTTTTAAGTTACCCAATACCAAAAAGAGAGGCCTTTTTATTCTTAGGTTGCTGGGTATCCTAGTACCATAGCAGCAAATCCTTCTTAAAGAAGGACTACAGCAACAATCCCTTCATTCATACATTATACTTACAGTATTTCATTTCGGAGGTACTATAAGGGAGGGTAGTATAAGGGTTTGTTTTGGGAATACTCTCTGTAGAGTCTTGAAGCGGCATCCCTGGACGGCCCAAAGCACCAGTGAGCTCCGGAGTCCCACTCCCAGAAAATCCCAAGAGTATCACTTCATCTGTAGGCTGGGGATGTCCGAGACGCAAAATACGTGTTGTAGTGTTCTAAGATTGCTGGGTTACCTCAAGCTTCTCAGTGCGTGCTCTTCAGGTTTGAGAATTCCGGGACTTCGGGGTTGCCCTGAACCTCCAGTCTAACCCCGACTGGAAACCTCTCAGTCCCCCGAGCACTTTGTTTTTCACTCTTTCTGTTGCGGGTCCCCAAACCCATATAATAGTTCTAAACGGATGATGACATATGATTTATAATAAGGGCTTCTATAAATAGCCCAGCCGAATCAGGCAGCACAAGAGCAAAGCGAGCTCGCGCTGTTAAGACGAAAGGGTAGGCACGAGAAGTCCTTATCCGAAGCCTCAATCACGAGAGCAGTACTAACCCTGTAGACCACCAACCTTCAAGCTTATTTTTTGTCATAGTTGGGTAACATTTTGCAGTTTTATGGGTACTTAAACCCAATAAGGAATAGAAATGTACATTTTAAGTCCTGTCCCAACGTTGAACTAGTAAACTGCCATGAACTTCCCTCAACCCTAAAGCACACGAGCCGTAAACAGCCTGTAGCCTCAGCGTGCGCCAGGCTCCCTGCGATTGACCTGCAGAGACCGGGGGTCCACTCTGCAGCGTGTACAAAGACCCCACTCCAATCTTCCAGAGCTTCGAACTCTAGTATAACTAGGATGCCCAGTAGTACCCTTATTCCCTTTTTGTAGTCCTAGGTTCCTTATAATTAAAGTTACCCAATACCAAAAAGAGAGGCCTTTTTATTCTTAGGTTACTGGGTATGCTAGATAATCATAGCAGAATTATGGCAGAGTTGTAGTGCAATTGTAGCACACTTGCTTTTTGAGTATGCTAGAACCTATATATTCAGGGCTTGAGCTTCCAGCCCACGCAACTTACAGGCTTAGGAATCAGGGCCTAGGGTGCCAGGAACTAGGATTTAAATTCTCGGGTCTGCTTCATGGGAGTTTCCGAAAACAGGGGACCCAAATATAGCACCCTACACAGTAGGATCGTTAGTATAAGCATCGCCGAATAAGGTACCCCTAATTTTCGGAAACTCTCACAGAGGTCTCCGTTAACTGAGGGCTCCAAGTACCGTTCAATGCTGGCTCTACTTCGTCTTCTTCTGTTTGTAGATGGGCTCATGTGCATCCTATACTGTACCGCCTTTCTAGCAAGGGGTGTACGGGGGTAGATGGGGAGGGGTCTGGTTGAAATTAGGGGTACCTTATTGGAGATCCTTGTTGTAAGAAAGATCCTGCTACTGAGGGCCCATGATTACCTAAATCTCAAAAACCGTAGCCCATGAACCATAACCCCAAGCCCCGAGCCCCTGAACCCCAACTAACCCTAAACCCTAAACAGTAAAACCCTGAAACCCACTAGACCCATTCCCTGGAAGACTTGGGGAAGGATGAGGCTCCGGCCAAAGAAGCCAGGGCAGGTCCTTGAAAGCTTCTGAGAGAATCTTGAGCTTTGGGCTTAGGGTTTAGGGTTTAGGGTTTAGGCGGCTGCGCCTAGTGCTGCAAGCAAGACGTGCACAAGTTATTGGATGTTCTGGTTTCACCGCAACCTGAAACCACAAGCCAAACTCTAACCGCTATCCTCATGAGCTGGCTCGCTTGAGGGCATCTGCAGCATCCTATTTAGAGGTGAAAGCTGAGCAGGAAGACATGTGCAGCACAGTTGGATACTTGAAGCTTCTTGGGTAGCTACGAGTCAATGCTCTAAGTAGCTTGTTTGCTAATCATGCTTGCCTTGCAGTAGCCTGTAACGATACTTTTGGCCGCTCATGATCTCTGAAGTACTTGACTGGACCTCAGCAACCGCCCAAGCCAAAGCAGCTTCGGGATTTCAGAGTGACGGCAGGCACGAGGAGTTCTGTCCGTGCGTTTGTCATTGCTTAAGGCGGCTTCCGGAAAGAATCGCGTAGGCCTGGATCATGTCGTCAGCACTTCTCACTACTTGCAGGATTCGGTTTATAGGATATGTATATATATATAATATAGATACATACATATATTATATATATATATATATATATATATATATATATATATGTATATAATGTATGTATATCATATTGTATATATATATATATATATATATATATATGTTATTCATATATATATATATATAGTTGGCCTGGTTGGGTTCTCGTTTAGATGTCTCGAAGACCGGGGCTCGAAGGACCACGCCACGGGAAAAGATTCGTTAACGGCGTTGGGGGCAGGAGGCACCATGCGCGCAGTATCATGGCTACAGGTAGTCTTCCGGCTTGGCGATAATGACGATTGATAGCAGTGATGATGACGACGATGATGGTGCGAATAAGGAGGATGGCATTGCACTTGGAGACACGGCATCGAGGCAGTTGGAACCATTGGTGCGTTGTTAACCCTCTTGTTTCTTCAGGAGCTTGTCACATACAGGTTCACACGATTTCACACGCCTGGAATCCAGGACACCAGGATTAGCAAGGAGTACGATTTTGACAAGCATCGTGACCAGTAATTATCGTATACAGATTGAGCCTGCGCCTTGTGGTTTAGGATCATATCGGAAGCGTGAGTACGAACCCCAAAATGTAATCCCTGAACCCTGCGCCCGACCCTCGTAAGAGGAAGCTTGCCTCTTGTGACATCCCGAAGCCGTCTGCCTTCCAAGCTCCCGAATTGTCCAAGCTTCCGCGGAGATATCCTGTGACAGCGGTACAGGAATGATGATTATTATGATTATGTTTATTCGAGGACGACGAAGTGTTAACATTTCAAAAGTCTTAGTCGTCGTCTTCAGGGTAGCAATAGCAGCAATAATGCCGTTGCATGTGGAAACGCTAGGCACGGTTTGCGCGAGCCCGGAGTACTCCCTCAACCAAACACATCCTAAGACCCCGGAGCCCAACTCCATATGCACCGACAAAACAAGCATCGCTGGGGGGCTTGGCAGCATTTGGGGTGATGCCTTAGCCTTGCTGCTGACCTTTCACTGCATGCTTGTGCGATCATTTTCCCGCAAGAAGTCGAGACAAGAATCCCTAAACCCTGAGCTTTGTCCTGCATGCGCCGCGCGGCCTTGGCACTGGTGGGGACTGGCGCTGTGCTGCTGCGGTGCCCGGACGAGGTGTCTGGCATGAGCCATTGGGGTTTGACATCCTACCTGTCCAGCGTTTCTTTCAAGATATTGAGCACTTAATCCGAAATGTAACACGCCTCTTGGATTGCGGTGGACGACAGTATAGAGGACAGCAGGGCTTGTAAAGCCGAACCAAAGGCGCCTGGTTGTAGAACATGACCAGATAGACAACCCCATGAAATTACATCCGTATCAGAGCTGATGATTCCCACCGAGCGACTACTTTCTGAGCTGCAGCTTTCAGCTGTGCCTCGTTGTTGTTGGCTCGGACCACCTGTAAATGCGCGTTTCGCATGTGCCAATTCCTCTGGTATTTGCAGTGTTTTGCGTGGGTCACATGCCGAAAACATCACTGTCATCGGTGGTTCCGGCGTGTCCACTTTCCACGTTTCTAGTGACGCCTGAAACATAGGTATTTGCGGTGTTTTGCGTGGTTCACCTGCCGAAAACACCAGTGCCATCGGTGGTTCCGGCGTGTCCACAACAGCGCATCCATGTCCAAGACCTAATGACGTCCACGTCCATGGTCTATGCGATTTCGAAACCACGCATCCATGTACAAGACCTAATGACGTCCATGGTCTACTGCGATGTCGAAACAGAGCATCCATGTCCAAGACCTAATGACGTCCATGGTCTACCGCGCCAACCGTGATCACGTCCAGATCAGACCATATCCATTGCCGCAGAGCATCCATGGGCCAACCATGACCACGTCCAGATCAGACCATATCCATTGCCGTAGAGCATCCATGGGCCAATCATGGTCACGTCCAGATCAGACCACATCCACTGCCGCAGAGCATCCATGGGCCAACCATGATCACGTCCAGATCAGACCATATCCATTGCCGCAGAGTATCCATGGGCCAACCATGATCACGTCCAGATCAGACCATATCCATTGCCGCAGAGGATCTATGGGCCAACCACGACCACGTCCAGATCAGACCATATCCATTGCCGCAGAGCATCCATGGGCCAACCATGATCACGTCCAGATAAGACCATATCCATTGCCGGAGAGCCTCCATGGGCCAACCATGATCACGTCCAGATCAGACCATATCCATTGCCGCAGAGCACCCATGGGCCAACCATGATCACGTCCAGATCAGACCATATCCATTGCCGCAGAGCATCCATGGGCCAACCATGATCACGTCCAGATCAGACCATATCCATTGCCGCAGAGCATCCATGGGCCAACCATGATCACGTCTTGATCAGACCGTATCCATTGCCGCAGAGCATCCATGGGCCAACCATGATCACGTCCAGATCAGACCACATCCATGGCCGCAGAGCATCCATGGGGCAACCATGACCACGTCCAGATCAGACAATATCCATTGCCGCAGAGCATCCATGGGCCAACCATGATCATGTCCAGATCAGACCATATCCATTGCCGCAGAGCATCCATGGGCCAACCATGATCACGTCCAGATCAGACCATGTCCATTGCCGCAGAGCATCCATGGGCCAACCATGATCACGTCCAGATAAGACCATATCCATTGCCGCAGAGCCTCCATGGGCCAACCATGATCACGTCCAGATCAGACCATATCCATTGCCGCAGAGCATCGATGGGCCAACCATGATCACGTAAGATCAGACCATATCCATTGCCGCAGAGCATCCATGGGCCAACCATGATCACGTCCAGATCAGACCATATCCATTGCTTGCAGAGCATCCATGGGCCAACCATGATCACGTCCAGATCAGACCATGTCCATTGCCGCAGAGCATCCATGGGCCAACCATGATCACGTCCAGACCAGACCATATCCATTCCCGCAGAGCATCCATGGGCCAACCATGATCACGTCCAGATGATGCCATATTCACTGCCGCAGAGCATCGATTTTTTGGGGATGGTTTAGGAATTTGGTTGTTTTACTGTGCTTCGCACTCCCAGCCTTCGCCAGTGGGGGCTACAATGGGGGGTGGCCAACCCGTGCCATTGTCAGCATGTGCCGTTTTTCCCACACAGGCCACGTGTTTTTGCTTCCTATGCAAAAAAAACAAAAAAACGCGTAAAGTTCCAAAAAACTGTGCGGAGGACGTCTCGCGCGAAATGGGCGTTTTTGACGCCGGCAAGGGGGGGCGAGCGTGCATGCAGCAATTGCACGTGCAATGAACACAAACAGACGTCTATGTCAGCATGTGCTGTTTGTCCCACGCAGGCCACGTTCATTGATCACCTGCATCCCAAAATAGCTAGATCCTTCATGCAAGGCCATTGGGAGACACGTGGCCACACTGCAGAAGGTTTTTGTCGCAGAGCACAGGCACACATCACCAAATGCCTACCTGCACAAAGACAGAAAATCAACACAAGTCTGCCTTCCAGCCGCGCGCGCGCGCGTTTACAGGGCGTCCGCGCGTTGTTGTTGTTGTGGTGGTTGTTGTGCAGTAGTCTTGTTGATGAACTACCAGGCACGCATGCTCGTATGCATAATATGTCTCTGCCTGTCGGTCTGTCTGCCTGCCTCTCGAACTGTCTATCTGCAAGTAAGTATGTGTGTGTATGCAAGCTCGTAGTCAGGTGCACAAGTATGCGTGTGTGTGTGCACAAACATCAGCAATAGCTAGCATCCTTGGAATAAGCCGGAGACTGCATGCTTATCAGCTTCTGTAGGCCGCTACAGATTCCAGCGCCCCTGCAGCTGCGGAAGGCGGAGTCTTTGCCGCACTTCGTGTATTTCATGGAGTAAGGCCGGCAAGAAACGTTGCAGGGAGTTGTAAGTCAAGTACTGATAGTACCTATATTAAACCATTGACAAAAGCGAGCTGCATCGCAACACCGATGCAGAGCTGGAAAATTATCATCTTTACCATACCTATCATCTTCTGTCCGCAACCTTAATATTGTCGTCGCAGAGGCCATGTGACAGGCCGACTACTGGTGGGCATAGCTAAAGTGCCAGGCCCTGCTCATGAAACCCAACCAAAAACCTGCCAACAGAGAGGCCTGAATAAGTATTTAATACTAATATTCGGGTTCCTGTTTATACATCTACTATATAGTCTGCCCCAAAGCCTTTTTTTTGCCAGCCCCCGAAGTCTTGCTACTTGATTCCCCAGCAATCGTAAATCCAGGTTGCCTCTGCGATGCACAGCCGCCGCAGCTATGGTCCGACAACACGGTGGCAGCAGCTGAAATATTAGGGTGTAAGTATGGCTAATTAATGTTTATACTCTTTAAGGTTTATAGGGTTTAGGGTGTAGGGTTCAGGGTTTAGCGTGTAGGGTTCAGGGTTTAGGGTGCAGGCTTTTGGAATTCGGGGTTTAGGGCTCAGCGTGCTTAATCTCGAGTTTATGTTTTAGGGTTCAGCCTTCAGGAGTCTGATTGTAGGGTTGAGGCTTGACTTCTGGGAGTTGTGGGGATAGAGTCTGTGGTTTGTAGGGCAATGGAGGATGCTTCTCTCGGATTGCGGTGAGTCGCGTGGCTTCAATTTGTGCTTCTGATTCTTGTCCTTTTCTCGAAGGTGCGGATGAGTCTCTAGATGAGGGTCAAGGCTGTTTTAGTGTTCAGGGTTTGGGGTTTTTAGGGCTGAAAGGTTGCGTAGCTGGTATAGGAGCCTTTGCACAACGCAAGGTCTTGCCATACTATGCTGCCATTGGCTGCCCTACCATGTGCCCGACTAATGCTATATTCTCTACCTTGTCAAGTTCCGGCAACAGTATTCATTTAAGGGAGCTCTCCAGCATCCGATATGGGTCTGCCTTTTTTCAGGTTTGGGGCTTTGTCCGACAGCGGAGGTCCGGACCATTCCCCTTTCCCCCATAGGCCAGAGGTGCTTCCGTAAGAAGCTCATTGTTCGGTATCTTGGGACTTTCCGTTTTTTGGTGCTTGGGGTTTGGGAATTCGGGTCTCCCGGAGTTGTATCTCCGGATTCTTGAGATGGTTTAAGACTAAGAGTGCAAAAGTAGCTATGAGCTTCTTTATACTAACCCTGAGCCTCAACCCTCAACCCTGAGACACCTGTTGGAATCCTGCCCTCAAACTGCTCTAAGCTTCTAAGCCATCCATATCTCCCATACATGACCCCGAAACCAGCCCGCCAACCCTTAGCCGAAATACCAAGCCATCAACCTTGAACCTTAGCACTCCGTCCTGAACTCTGCCTTCGAAGATTAATTAATACAGCCCAAAGCGCATTACCATCTTCCTTCGAGTAAACCGACAAGCTAGACCCTACACCCTAGACCCCTACACCCTAAAAAGTCCGAAAGCTTCATGTCCGAAAACCTAAAGCACAAGAACTTAGATCTCTAAAAGCCCTAGAACTCTTGCGAAGCCTTATGGAGGAACCCTATATAGCGATAAACACCTTATCGAACCTTGTTAAATGCTTAGTACACCCTTCATTGAACCCTTCCAGAACCCTTCCAAATACTTCGTTTCGCATTTCTCCACCCTTATTAAACCAGATCTAAACCCACATCAAGACCTGCAAAAGTCTTATAAACCCCTTTATCACCCTGAATCCTAAACCCCTTGGCCACGCTAAACCCTACACTCCAAAATACCCTCGATGACCCTTATATCAACAACTAAACCCTCAACCCTGTAAACCCTAAAACCCCCTTCATGACCCTTATGCCTTAAAGGGAACTCCAGAAAGTTGGAATATGGTTTCAGGGTAGGATACCCTATAATTTACCATAAAGGGCTTAGGATAATCATATTCCAACTTTCTGGCTTTTACTGTAGTTCCTTTTAAACATAAGGGTTCCTTTTAAAGGGATCTATAAGGGTTCCTTTTATAGCAACCCCTCAGCAGAACGCTGAGGCCTTCGAGGGCTGCGCCGCAGAGGCCCAGCGCGTGGCGCAAGGTCTCGTGGCGTTCCGCCTACTTCCAGGCCATGCGGTGGGGCGGCGGGGTTTACGGGTTTTGGGTTCAGGGTTTAGGGTTTAGGTGGTGGTGGTAGGGGTGGGGGGGCGGGGGGGAGCAGAGGGAGACTGGGCGGAGGGAGACTGGGTGGGGGGTTTCTGGTTTAGGGTGGAGGCTTCGGGGTTTAAGGGGCTCCTTGCTTTAGTTGTTTCGTCATTTTTTGCGCAGTTGTGTTTTTTTAATTTTGGGGTTTATCACGGCTCTGCTGATTGAAGTGTGGCTCTGCATAGGTTTTCAGGCTTTCCTCTGCAATCCGGGTCGGGTTTTGAGTAACTACCCTGATTGCGGCTCTGAGCCATTGTAACTACCCTAAGGCTCCATAGTAGTTCCTTTTTGGGATTACCCTATATATAGGACTCTAACTATGAACCCCAAAAGGAACCTACTATGGAGCCTTAGGGTATAATGGCTATAAGTTACTAAGCCCCAGGGGCATGACCCAAGTGTTGGGGCTGTCTTTGGGAGGCTTCCGGCGTTCTTGGGGTTCGTGTGTTGGGTTCAGGGTTCCGGGTTCTGGGGCCTAAGGAACTTCGGGTGTTGATTTGGTGGATAGGGTTTAGAATCGGCGTACGGATTCTGGGTTTCATAGTCTGCTGAAGGTTGATGGATTGAATCAGCAATTTCTGTGAAGGAGTTCGCAGCTTGCGAGTGTTCTTACGAGGTTACCAATTTGCAATTTGGGATTCTTGGGACGTGGGCCTCAGGAATGCACTGTTCTTGGATTTGGGAGTTGCTGTCGTGAAGATTAACTTTAAGAGATCTTCGGCCATAGGTTCGGAGATAGAGGGCTATCTTTGTCATAGTTGGGCAACATTTTACAGTTTTATGGGTACTTAAACCCAATAAGGTATAAGAATGTACATTTTTAATCCTATCCCAACAATGAACTATGGACTAATTATGGAGTTCTGGAGTATTGGGTTGACGGCTTGAGGTTGTTCAGCAATTCTGGGAGCTCCCGCCTTAGATTCTTTGGGGGTTTAGGTTTAGGATCTGTAGGCCTTAGGCTTGAGGACTTTTGGTTTATGGGCTTTGCAGTTTAAGGATGTGGTGTTTAGGTAGAGGGCGGGGGTTATGGCTCTGGGGGCTTCTGACTATTGTTTTGGGATGTTATGCTGTTGGAGCTTAGATGGTTGAGTAGTTTACTCGGGATTTAGAGAACACGAATTTACTTTAGATACTGTTTATGGGATTCAGGTAAGTGTGTCGGGTCGGCCTTGGGTGCCGTCAGGATGTCGTGCTCAGTGTGTTAACATAAACATGCTAATATAGGTCGAATGTGGAGGAAGGAAGAGTATATAGGGGCCTTAATAATTAGTACAGCGTTATACTATGCTTATAATAAGGAACCACCAAAACAGTATAGGTAATTATAAACGGCCCCCATAGTATTTGCCATCATGGTCGTCCTCGTCGCACTTGTCTTTCGTCAATGACACTTGTAGATGCTGGGTGCATAGCAGTAGCTGCACAAAATCGCCAAATGTGTATACTAATATGCCCTGACTCAATGACGCCCAACGACAAAAGCAGGCGACATTGCCGGGACCGTTGTTTGCCTTCCCCTGCAATGTCGACCTTGTGCAGGTGGGAGGGAATCCCCGATAACCTGGTTTAGGGTTGATCTATATACGAGTGGCTCTTGCTTTTTGGATTCTCAGGAGGGAATTTGTTTTGGTTGCTCCGCTCGATGGAGACGGACTAGACCCATGCCTAGTGGCCTGGTTTTTACTTGGAGGTTTACCATGAGAACTTGTTGAAGCGGGCGCAAAATTCCTCGCACAAGTCTACCAACATAGCGTGACTATTCAACTGGTCCGGAGTCGTCCTAACTATTTCTCTGTTTGCTTCGACTTCTGAACACCACAAACCCATCAGCTCTACAGGTGGTAGTCTATATACAAGTCTCTTCTAGACGCCCTGACCCTAAACTCTAAACCCTAAACCCTAAAACCCTAAACCCTAAGACCCCAAAACGCTAAACCTGTGTTGCTGCGGAGAAAGAGTCACTGCGCATACAAAAAAACTTAAACCCTAAACTCTAAACCCTAAAACCTAAAACCCTAAACCCTAAGACCCTAAAACCCTAAACCCTAAAACAGGCGACGCAGCGTCTCTGCCGCCTCAGGGGGCCGGTGCTTTGACCTTTGCCTCGCGCGAGTTTCTTCGTCCTGGCATCGAGTGGTTCTATAGGGGTGGGTCGATGCTTCAGCTTACTCTAGGGGCTTACATCTTGGGGGGTTCCTTGTTATATTTGTAGTATTTATACTGGGCCCCAAAACCCTAGTCTAATCATTATCGGTCGAGGCTTTAGGTTACATAGTTTAGGACCGCAGGGTTATTTCCTGGTTTAGGGTTTGGGCTTGAAAGTGGTCGGGTTTAGAGCTTTTGGAATTTTAGGTTAAGTGTTCTGGCTTCCAGGGATTTGGGTTTTGTGAGTTTGGGTTTAGCGTTAAGGCTTTAGGCTTCAGGATTTGAAGGTTTAGTTTCATATAGGCTGTAGGGAACGTTAGGGATCGTGGATCTCGGGCTTGTTCAAAGGGGTTTGGGGCCAGCCTGTGAGCGTGGGCTTTAGATTCTCCAACGTCTAGGAGCACAGAGCTTTGTAGCGGGTCGGTCGGGGATGGTAGCGTACGTTGATCACGCAAAAGCTTGTGCTTCGTGGCCTTCAGTATTCTTGCCATCGCCACTGCCTTGTATGAGGGCTTGGAGAGCCTCAGTATATACTGCGTTCAAGCTAACGGGCATCTTGTGGATAACAGGCCGCGCCCCGAAACTGTTTAAGCACTTAGAGTTTAGAGCAGTCAGTGCAAGCCGGTCCAAGGATTTTCTTCAAGAGCCCGACCTTAATTCACAATTCAGACTTGTTCGGGGCGCCAAGGCTTATAAGATTGCACGGTTTGGAATGTGGGTGCTGTGGATTTCGGGCTTGAGTCATGAAGCAAGCTTTCTGCGGCATGAACGGCCAGATTGGACCTGCAACAGCTGAGCTGCGGTACCAAACCCTGGAAGTCCTGCGAGGAGCACGGCATTCAGGGCAGTTTCTTTCACGAGACAGGAACGCCAAATGACTCCGTGAAGCTCAGCCGCTCAAACTATTCAAGAGCAGTACAGTTGCGGTTGCTGCTCGTCACTTCTTGGACGTGGGCCTCCCCTGTGCTGTTGTTGTGCCAGCATTCTGCATCTTCGTTGAATCTGATTTCTACCGATGGCGGGCTGGTTGCTGTCGCCATGTGTGACTCTCCCGCCTTCTCACGGGCGGTCTCCCTCGGCATACTCGTGGTCCGAGCGTTGATGCAGACCGCCCGTGAGAAGGCGGGCATGGCTACAGCAACCAGCCCGCCATCGATAGAAACCAGATTCACCGAAGATCCATCATGCTGGCGCAACAACAGCACAGGGGAGGCCCACATCCAAGAAGCAACGAGCAACGGCAGCAAACACGGAGTAATTTGGCGTTCCTGTTTCGTGTACGACACCATCCTGAGTGCCGCGCTCCTCGCAACAGTTCCAGGGATTGGTGCAGCAGGTCCTGCCTCAGTTGTTGCAGGTCCAAGCGGGCGGTTAGTGCCGAATTTCCTGCTGGCTACAATCTGGCTGTGAGTGCCGAATTTCCTCAGGCTGTGCCCGTTGGGGAGCCCTGTCATCGTTACAGATGCGGCGCTGTCGGAAGCGCGACAGGCACAAGCTAGCAGGGAGGGGCAGAGCCTAGACGGTAAGTAATGCAAGTCCTGAACGTTTAACGACAGATGTATTTCTGCTAGGGTTCCAGCATAGAAGGAGCCACCAAACATTTTTTCAAGGTTCCAGCATGGAAGAGCCCCCAAACCACATACCAGTCCTAACATTCAGGTCTGTAAACCCGCGGCCATCAAAACATAAACTCGAAGTCCGAAACCCTGAACCGGTAGGGTTTAGGCTTTAGGACATTGAGGGGTTGAAGGTGTAGGGTTTTGGGGTAGTAAGGGCCTCGCATTTGATGCCATTGGAGCTGTATTAGTACTGATTAAGTATAGGAGCCGACCTAAACGCATAAACCCCCTAACTCCTGATCCGACAACGCTGGTCTTGAGCCCTAGCACTAGCTGCAAATAGGTCTGCTGCAATTGCTTGTGTTATTTACTAGGGCAGACTAGCTATTAGGGTATGTCCCAACACCCTGTTGTGATTGTAGCTCTTCAGGCAAGCATACCGCTTGTATGGTAAGCAAGCAGCCCGAGCGCCTAACTGCATGGGATTGAAATCTCTTAGACGACCCAGTAGACAAGCCTCAGGTTGACATCGTCAACACTGACCTCCAAACCCTTGTAACGCCAGAGCCCTCCCTTTTGCCCCGAACCAAACGAAAATCCAGGCTGAAACCTACTAACCCGAAGCTCCTAAGCCCAAACACCCTAAACCCGTAAACCCTAAACCCCAAAGAGAGAGAAATTCTCGGAAAGGAGTTCACCCAGACTTTCGGTGCCTCGCCCCTCCACCGGAACCAAGAGTTCCGCGGCCTTTGGGCGGAGCACCAGGGCTCTAAAGGAAGGGCTGAGGGTTTAGGTGTTGGAGTTTTGGTGCATTTAGGGGTCAGGGGATCTGACTTCCCGACACTAGCAATGCCAGATATTTCGCTGGCTTCAGGAGGTTTCTGGGGCTACTCACAGGGTTCAAGGCAACTGGCATTCCGGTCTAGTTCTATGAACATTACCGAACAACTTCTCCGAAACGTGGAAAGCCGTAAACGTTCAACCCCAATTCCCTGAACCCCAAATTCCAAACCCCAGGAACCCCAAGCCATCATGACCTAAGCTGCTACCCTAAACTTCGTCAAGCCCTCCTATATTCTGAACCCACAGAAGCCCTTGATCCGTCCTTGAGCAAGTCTCATGACTGCTAAAGCCCCTGTAAGGAACGCAGGAAGACCTCAATGTTTTGACCATGCTTTGCCAAGCTGCATACCCCGTAGACATTATCAGAAATCTACACAAGATAACTTAAAACGACATGCAGAAAACCATAATATAGGGGCCTAAACAATTACCCTATTTTGCGGGCTCCTTATTTTTACAATACTTATATATACAGTCATAGTGTCCCCAAAACCCTATTCTGATTATTAAGGCCCCTGCAGTAGCTTTCCTAGATGCTCCGACTCCGTTCAGCGAGTCGCCGCCAAAGTTTGCTTTCCGACGCTGGCCGGCGAAGGGTGCGATGAATGGAGCCGCGCGGAGGCTTTAGAGTGCAGGGGCTGCAGATTAATGTAGGGGCCTTATTAATCAGAATCGTGTTTGGGGGGTATACTGTATTATGCTGTAGTAACAATATAAGGAACCCCCAAAACCCTGTTCTAATTAGTAAGGCTCCTATGTTAGATGTAAACCCGAGCCCTTTAGGTAGCTTTTTGGGTGTAGTTCATGGAGACCCCAAACCCACACCCTCCTATGCTGATGTCGCAAGGATATGTTGGCGGCGCTGGAACAGGGTCCGATTCAATTAAGAGGCTTGCTTGTATCGCAACTTCCTTTTGGTTGCTGCTCATAGATGGTACGAGTGGGTGCTTTAGTGGAACTGGCAGCTGTAGCTGGTTTTGATTTTGATGTACGACACTTTGCTTTCTGGTTTGGCTAACCATTATTGCCGTCGTTGGTGGTGTTCTGACAAGGAGGCTAGACATATGTAGACCAGGCAAGTCAATGCACGAAGTGTACACAGGTAATCCCTCTGTACCTCGGCCGCCGATGGAGCTCAGGCAAATATGCTTTGCCCAGATGCCGGCTCAATCTTGGCTTTCCGTACGACCCGCAGCACATGAGCTTCCTCACGGCTCATGCATGCCCGTCAACACGGCAGCTCTACTGCCCGCCCGATGTGCCGATCGACGCTGGGTGTACAATTTAGCACGACTGGCGCGCGACTTTCAGGTATTGGGCAGGATTGAGCAGTGCGGTGCCTTTCAACGGCCTCAAAAACCTGTGCTTTTAGTAGGGCTGTACATGGGCATTCCACTATCGATATCTTTAGTTCTATATTTATATCCATGTCTATAAAAACCTACATTGTAGATAGCGATAGATAGATACATGAGTAGGGAGGTGGGTAGATAGATAGATGGATAGATAGACAACACAACCAAATGCACGAACAAACAAACAAGCAAGTAAGCAAGAAAGCAACACAAGCACACAGATAAGTAGGTAGTTAGACTAGACAACTGCCCAGACACAAAATAGTACGTATGTTTCTGCATACATACATATATATACATCTAGTTATACACATACATACACACAC
Source organism: Symbiodinium sp. CCMP2592 (assembly GCA_905221615.1). Taxonomy (NCBI): domain Eukaryota; class Dinophyceae; order Suessiales; family Symbiodiniaceae; genus Symbiodinium; species Symbiodinium sp. CCMP2592. Next base: position 78,710 of record CAJNDT010000838.1, on the reverse strand, counting down.
ATATATGCACACGTCGGCCGAAATTTAGCTTGTTTCACTTGAGGAATTACTATTGTTCCCGAAAGGAAGCCTGATGTAAAGGGTTTGGGGTATACTATCGGGGGGGTCATGTTGCTAATTGCGTATACCCCGATGCTTCTAAGTCCCATATCTATTCGTCTATTCCTTAAGGTTATAGTACAATCTGACCAGAATGCCTTAGTGTCCTCCTAGCCTAGGCCATCCGTGCGACTCTCAAAGCTGGCTCGAGATCGACCGGGCTTTGGGCGGCGACGATTGAAGGTGTCCTGGTTCTTTCAGCGCAACCTGCTGGAGCGTATCACTGTTGGAGGCTTAGGTTTGAAAGGTTTCTCGTTTGGGGAATCGGAGTGTTGAGGGTTTCTGGCTTGGGTTTGGCATTGGGGTTTTCGGTTTCAACGGGTTTCTGGGCCGCGGGAGCACCCAAACACACAGAAAGGAGCATCTGGAAGGTGTGGGGTAGCCGAAGTCGGGGATGAGGGTCGAGGGTTTACGGATTTAGACTCCAAATTAAGTGCTGGTAAAGGCTTGAAGGCATCATCTCCTCGACATAGGAACTTCAGATAACTAGGGTACCAGTACGTACCCGATTTGAGGTTCCTGACAGGATCCTAGAATTTATGGTTTCGCACTGCCCCCCCCTCCCCCCGATTCCTTCGGAAAGCCCCCGCCCTAAACCCTAAACCCTCCCACATTGAGTCATCGGGAGGCCTTCTTCCCAGCCTCGTGGCCCTACGTCGGGCTCTTACTGCTTCGCTGCAGGCTCGGGCTCGAAGGCTTCAGCCATGCGATCCTAGCTATAGAACAGAAGCCTGAATAGGTAGTAAGGTTATTCCCTCACTATTGTAGTCCCCATAATATAACTACAGACCATATGCCAAAAAAGCCGAGACTAATCTTTAAGGCACGAGTCTTAGGAGCCCGACATAGAACATTGCTGCATGATCTCGGCTGAAGCTTGCTTGCGGCAGATGCTTGGGGAATGGATCCCCATAGTAGTCCCTGTATAATCCCCAATGATAATCTCCATAATCCATTCCCTCATTCCCTAAGAAACCAGACAGCATGTCCGGGAGCAGGAGCCGTTTCATTACCCTGGATGTGGGTTCAGGTGTAGGCATCTGAGTCTTCAAGTATAGACAATCTGTATAGATTGTCCGACAGACTGCTGAATACATCAAAAGTCTGAGATTTAGTCAGCTACGATTTCGAGATTCGTTCAGCAAGCGAAGGCAATCAGAGCAAGCCAAGCGGCAAAAACGCTGTTGCTTCTTGTGCAGCTGCTGCCGGCGATGATGGTAGTGGTGGTAGTGAATGTGCTTCATACTGACTGAGTGATGTGCTGTGGATGATTATGGCTGCTATGTCGACTGCCACTACTTCTTTCCCTGCTCATCAGAGTGATGGGATGACTGTCAAACTATGGGTATCGTTGGATCAGACCGAGGTTCATTTATTTTTTTGTTTGTGGCAAGTTTGCTGCCCGGAAACTAAGTAAACTCTCGAACCTGAGCCCGATAAACCTCAACGCCTAGATATGGCTTATGGAATCCTTCAGAACCCTTGAAAGGATTCCGAGAAACCCTAAACTGTCTGGTGCTTAGTAGGGCATGCGGGAATGGATCCGTATAGTAGTCCCTATATTACAATCTTCAATAGTAGTCTCCATAGTCCATTACCCCATTGCCTACTAAGAGCCAGACAGCATGTCCGGGAGCAGGAGCCGTTGCACTACCCTGGCCTAGCCCCTAAACCCTGAACCCCAATTCCCCTGGTAAGGAATTCCAGCTGTACTGCATTTACAAAACCCTAAAACCTTATGGTACCCTGATAGAACCCTTAAAGGAGCCCTTAAACGAACCCTAAAGGAGTACATGGACCCTTAGGGTTCGGCCACGAGCCAGGACGAGGTGAACTTTGCCCGGGGCAGCGGTTCCAGCGCGGACGCGGCCTTTAAACGCTTCCCTGATTCAATGGTTCAGGGCAAAACAGGGGCCTAAATCAGTCCTAATACTAATTTGTTGGGGTTCCTTGTTGTATTTGTAGTATAATGGGCACCAAAACCCTAGTCTAATTATTAAGACCCCTACATTACGGTGGTTCTGGGTTTAGGATTTTAGAGTTTGTGGGTTAAGGGGTTTAGGCTTTTTCGGTTTCAAGGGTTTGAGGACACGGGGGCCCGACAATAAACTGTGATTTGCAGGATGCTTCTTATAAAGGCCACCCAGTTTCAGGTAATCTGAAACTTACCCCGCTGTTTTAGTCCAAGACGACATCGGTTTGGGACGTTTTTGGGCTGCTAGGTGGACGTGAGATGTCCTGAAAGGCGAGATGCGTAGCTTGACCGGCCATGAGAACGTTTTCAATCGTCAGTCATAAAAGCTGCAAGGGAGGGTTTAGGGCAGGTTCAGGGTTTCGGGTTTGAGTGAGGCCAAAGCTACCAGACATTTCTATGAAATCCAGATAGATCCGGAACCAACCTCAAGCAGCACAGAGTTCTTTGATGGCCCCACTGAGCAACAGTTGGATAATGCTCAAAATCTAGATATATAAGGGCCTTACTAGTAGCCCGATTATAGACTGTTACTGTATGGCAGTACCCAAAGCACTGAGTTCTTTGATTCCCCAGGTTTCGGACGTGAGTGGATTGATGTTACTGTATGGCAGTACCCAAAGCACTGAGTTCTTTGATTCCCCAGGTTTCGGACGTGAGTGGATTGAGCACGAGCTCTTTCGCCTGGGCTGCAGCCAGGACTGCCGACTAAACTTCGTAAACCAAGCTAGGCAAGATGTGCTTTAATGCAGGCGCTTGATTAAAGGACTCCCACTCATTTGAATGGTTGTCAAACTTAGGGTTGTTTTTTGGGTCCCTAATATTATACGGCACCTACTATTTAGGGTACCCAAAAAGGGACTAAGGGGACCCTAATTTTGACTACCACCCATTTGTCAGGTTATGTTTGTCTCAGACATCTCTAGGTTGTCGCCCTGAAGTCCCAGGAGCATAGTCCACAAGAAGTGCCCAGTTCACTTGCACTTGCCATTTGACTTTCGATCAGTGCGCTACTTCAGAATCCTTTGAGATGTAGAAGCCGGAATGGATCATCAGTAACACTATTCCTTCGCACTCCTTATCATAACATACCCTACACTACCCCCAAAACCGCCCCAAGCCCTCTTCCAGTTATTGAGGCCTACATTGCTTCCCTCAGTGTTCCAGCATCCAACGGTGTAAACCTGCACCAATGCTCTTCTTCGCAGGAAGACTGGCATCGCACGTTAAACGGCGGCTCGGTGTTTTGGGAGATTAATGAGTCAGGATTAAGCTCAAGTCATATATATATATATATATATATTATTATTATTATTATTGATTAGTATATTATTATATATTACCCGTGCGAGGCAGCGCTTCAGAGCAACAGTTGACCCCGGCACTTGAAGGCCTCGCCCCCCCCGCCCCACCGACCCTCCAAACCTGGCGCCCTAAACGAAATTCACCGAAATAAGACCCCTCAAAGTTACGCTCTGAAGCCTCAGATGTTACGACATCATCGCACGCGGCCGAGGTATGACCGCCCGACACTTTAACGAGGAGCTGCCATTGTTAGGCCGATGCATTCGGCTCTCTCTTCTTGTGTCATCGACGGATGTTTACAATCTCAGTCGATTTCTGCCTGGACACCTGTAGACTACCTATAGTCTCCATTGTAGTTCCTTTTTTTGGTTAACCAAAATCTCTATTATAGGATCCTAACCATAAAACTGGTTAACCAAAAAAGGAACTACAATGGAGACTCTAGGTAGTAGATGTCGGAGTCGTTTCTGCAGGCCTTCCGTTGGCGTTGTGCCCTACCTGCTGCAGAGAGGGCACGGCTCGGCTTCGTGTGGTGACGCTGCGGAGACTTTGCTGCAAAGTCGGTTCGAGCGGGAGGGTTTATGCGGGTTTGAGGCTCAGGTTTTGGGGGATCGTCATGATCTGCTGCGCCGGATTTAGCACGGGGCTTGATCTTAATCTCTGGGATAACTCTGGGAAGCCCGCTAGTACACTTGTCGGCTCGCTTGCTTCACTTTGCGTTTCGTTTGCCCATGGTGGTCCCTGCACAGCCCCTGGACATCTTCCTGTCAACCTCTGTATGTAACCTATTTAGGACCTAACTCGTTCTTGTTTCGAGAGTTTTTGCCTAACCCTAGCTAATTGTAAGCACGCGTAGCAGAAGCCCTCACCCCCCTAAACGGCCCTAAACCCTAAAGCACCCAAAACCCCTGGGCCCTATAAACCACAAACTCTTAAGTCCCGAATCCAGCGAGGAATCCGTTCGCCAGACTCGCGAGCTACTGGAGGGAGTGGAAGCAGAGGAGGCCTCCGGAAAGAGAAAAAACTGGCAAATAGGGGCGTCGGGAGCCATTGCTAGTAAGGTTAAGGTTCCTTTCTGCGGTGCTCTATGGGATTACGGATATGAGCGTTTGGGGAGTTGGGTTCAGGGCTGTAAGGGTTTGGGGAACTCGGGTTTCGGGTTAGGGCTTGAGGGTAGGTTTAACGCTCAGGCATGTCTCGGTTCCATTGAGTCTTCGTCAGTATGTTCGTTCGTTTCTCAATTTAGCATTCCGCAACCTTACCTATAGTCTCCATTGTAGTTCCTTTTTTTGGTGAACCAAAATCTCTATTATAGGATCCTAACCATAAAACTGGTTAACCAAAAAAGGATCTACAATGGAGACTCTAGGTACATCACTTACATTATTCCCAAGACCCTGAACCCTGGACCAAAAGCCTCCCCCGCCACCGAGCGCAACCTTAGAAAACGAAAGCTTCCGACACCCCCAAGAAAATACCGGCCAGGGGTCACCTGGCGCCGGACATCTCCTTTGACTCCTGGCTGAGGGAGATCCTGTCGGAGAACCCAGATCGCGCCTCGGTGGTCCCGAGTAGAGCGATGACCATGTCGGAGTTTCCGAAAATCGAGAACCCTAGTAATACAGTACCTTAAATAGTAGGATCCCTATTATACGGACCCCAAAGTAAGGTACCCCTAATTTTCGGAAACTCCCATGTGTACATCCCTGATCTGACAAGGGCCCTGATAATGAAGGAGCTTCATCTCGGTTCATAGCTTGTCATGAGGAGATGGGAGACAATGCGACATGTGCAGGGGCTCGGTGCGCTTCGAATTTCATGCTTTGCTGTGCTACGCCTTGGGGCACGGCGGTTGGTGGTACGGTAGTGTTGGCTTCGGGCTCGAGAGGTGCAGGTTCAGTGATTCTATGACTGTAGCCAAGATGGCGTGTGACTAGGTGACCATCAACACCATGTGTAATTGACTACCGATCGTCAACCGACATCATCGTCATCGTCATCAGCGTCGCGAACATGCGCATGAACGTCCTTTTACACACAGCATTGGCGTGCCATAGAGGGCCATAATTGTCGGCGTCTGCAACAACAGCAGCATGATCACAGTCGCCACTGATGTAGAGGTGGGATCGATTCTTCTGATGATGCATCCTCTCCACAATGGCGACTGCGTACGCAACACAGTAACGATCCCATCCTGCATCCCAGGAAGCTTTATCAGCGAACGGGACGAGTTTCACGTGGAACCGGCCTTCACATCTCCCCCCGAGGAGAAGGAGGCAAGTTCGCGGGCTCAAGTTTTCCGATGGGCAGTTTTGCGGATGACCGCCTTGTTTCGCAGTTATCTTGCATGCTGCTATTCTTGTAGGCAGGGTATTCAGGGCTTGTCGCGCTGAGAACAGTTCATGCTGCAGAGCGTTCTGTTAGTCAGCCGTCGGCATTGGGTTAAGAGCTCTTCGGACGGAGGGTGTGTTTACATGCAAGGGCACAAATGCGGCTTTAAGAACTTAAATCTTGAGAAAATACGAACCCCAGGCTGCCAACTCGACGTTCTCCAACGAAACATCGTTATGAATGTTCCACTGCAAACCTAATTAACATGTGCCATCGGAACTACTAAGCATCCTTGGCTACATCACCAAGCACATACATTGCAGGTAACAAGGAAGTCAACCATGGAGGAACTGGTTCTGAATTCGGACCGCACGCTCGTTCCAGACAGTTGTTTTGTTAGAAGTAGCTTCAGCGGGCGATCATTTCATCCATAACCCTAGACCCTGATTCTTAACCCTCAAACTCGGACGTCAAGCCCCGGCCAAAAGCCCAGACGGCCAATTCCAGATTCAGATCTTAGAAGCTACACTCACATTCAGGAACACGATAAAAGGCCCCTAGAGATGAAACACGACAGAAATGTCCGCCTGTCACAAGCATCTCCAATGCCTAGGAAGATGGAAAGAGCCTGCGAAAACAAACGACGACCAAAAGCATTGCAGTTTAAAGGCCTACGTCCCGATCAGGGCCCTCATGAGAACCCTTACTTATCCCTTTCAGGAAACCCGGCAGTGAACCCCCCAAGTCTCACTTTTGCATGGTCCGCTGGAGGTCGTCTTCCTTGTGGAGCGTCCTGACGAGTCGATCAGATTGGTGGAGGCCGTTGTCTATAAGGCTTATGATCGACAACTTGAGGGTTCAGGTCTCAGCGGTTTAAGGGTTCAGTGGCGAAGCTTGAAGAACTAGAACCAGGGGTGGGTAGTGTGGGGTTCAGACGAGGTTCAGGGTTGCAATTTGTTGTTGTAGCTACAGGGGTCGGCGAGTCGTCCCGTAGGCTTTGGGTCAAGAGTCACAGAGTTTCTTTTGTCCAAAGTGAGAGGCGTGTCTTTCGGCTTTGGTTTTCAAGGGAAAAAAGACTCCAAGTGAGCCTGAAGATCCTTCAGTCGTTACCTACAGGCAACAGCTGTTATTCTTTGCTTCGGGTTTCTAAGGTTTAGGAACTCGGAAACTTATAAGCCGTTAAAAACGCCCGAAACCAGCGGTGTGGCGCTTTGCGATGTTCGTCTTGAGGGTTCCGTAGGTATGGAAGTCGTTTCAAGGCAATACTCAGCAACGACCCAACGCACTACATCCTAACGCGGCAAATCCAACAAGTGTTTAAGATTTGGATAAGGGTGAAGTTGGGGGTTTATACTAGCAACCCTTAGACCGCAAACTCCCAAGCTTCTCCTAGTGATCATGCAAATGAACTCATTTTGCCCTGAACCTCAACTTGTTCGAGCTCACTGGCCCCAGAACAGAAAGCCGAAGACGCCTCAAACCGATGAGGCTCCTGACCTTAGCACTCACGTCGCCCTAGACTCTGGACTGCCAAAAATCCTCCGACTCCTCCGCCTCGCAGCTGCGAGGATGCTCTTTGCCGAGAGCCTTACCGTCGCTGCGGACCTTTGCCGCCCTTCCCGGCCATCTGCAGACAAGCTATTTCCTTTGAACACTTGATGTCATGTTTGTTTGGTAGTCTCTGAGGCATGCACTTACTGCTGTCGCAATCATGCTGCTCGATGATGATTATGAGCTGGCTAGAAACCTTGCCATGATCGGAATATGTAACTTTCTTTCTTTCTGGGTGGCTTGGTGTCCTGAGGACGCGCCACATGCATAAGAATTCAACAAGCACCTAATTAGATTGGAAAGCAGTATGCGCTCACAGTCCTATAGGGCCCGTGGCGCAGAAATCTGCGATGAGAGGCAAAATCGAAAAAGGGATCACCAGATGAACCCAGCAGCCACTTCCAGGGCTAAAAGCTGTCTGGCCAATCCGAGCGCCTCTCATTGGAAAGCACTGACACACGCAAACAGGCTCGGGAGCGTGGACCCTCCAAAAGCGTGACAACAACAACAGCTGGCCCATGAACGACCACGAAGCCAGCAACAAACCTACAGACGACAACAGGGAGAGCTGATCATCAGACTTCCCTGCGGTCCAGCTTTGAGCATTCCTCCAGGGGCTGGGAGAGGCAGGAACAAAGCTAACATGCCCCACACTTCAAAAGAACTGTGCCCACTCAAGCATTCCCAAATGTGCAGTGACAGCGTGTACACATCGAGAAAGCAGAGCCAAAGGGTGCAATGTCACATCTGAGGAGGGTCGCACGGCCAAGTAGTTGGCAGTGTGAGTTGCCAACTTGCTTCGTACGTATACACATACATATGTCGAGCACTCTTACGTTCCAGCAAGTTCAAGCTACTCAGGGGGCAATCCGGCAATGGGCTCAGCAGTATTCCCCACTGGTGCTCAAGGTAAGCCTTCGCAGCCGTGAAGACCGAGGCATAAGACATCAACATGAAGTGGATGCGCGGGTATTTGACCAGCTTGGTCTGAGACTCTGTGATATCCACGTTCAAGCCACTTATAGGGGGCAATCAGGCAGTCGGTTCAGCAGCATTCCCCACTGGTGCTCGTGGTAATCCTTCTCAGCCGAGATGACCGGGGCAGAGTACGTCAACATAGTGGACGCAAAGGTATGGGACCAAATTTAAGAGACCAAAGGATCCTGCCAGGACAGAGACATCTGCCGCATCCATCAGGAAGTAGGTCCTGAAGCGAGTGGTCAACTGGTTGTTCATCGCCAGCTCCGTGCGAATGCTTGTCGAATACAGCATGATTCTGACGACGACCCTGAAGTCCTTCAACACTTCAAAGGAGTCCCACAACAATGATTTCGTGATCTTACCCGTCACGGACACGTCCAACCGCGCTGCAGTGGAGGTGTTCCTACGCAGCAGCTTCAAGCCTGTCGCAGTGACGAGGCAGAAAACGGCCGGCACGATCAGAGACACTCGCCAGGCAGTGTCCGCTGCCATGCCAGAGTGAATCGTTATTTCGGACAGCACCAAAATCGAGAGGATCTGCGTGACACCGTGCCCCAGATTTCCCCATTCGGTTGCTTCGGCGGTCGCAGTTCCAATCACATTGAGCACGACCATCAACGAACACGTGAACTGGTTGGCATCGAGAGTCACGAAAGTAGCTCCTGTGCGGCAGATGAAGAAGCGAGTCAGTGCATAATTCCAGGGAGCGCAACTGGCCGCAGCCGTCACCACCCAGATTGCTCCGAAAGTAGGCAGGCCGGAATGCACGTTCCCAGGACCGAAGCGCTCCAGGAGAGTGCCCAGGACGATGCAAGCAAGGATGCTGGAAGCAACAGCTGCAACACCTGCGTTAGCAATCGTGGAAGCCGAACATCAAAAGAAAACACAAAGCCGATGTTTCACCGTACAGCTATCGCCCTGGCACCCTGTGGAGCATCACGGAAAAGACCCATGCGGCCCATGCGACACGACTGTTCGCACTGCCTTCAAGAAAAAGACAACCGCCTACACCTGCATGCACGGAAGCCTGAAGCCACCTAGCCCAAACCTGACGCACGATATCACAAAGCAAACTCATAGTGCAACTGAACAGGATGGCAGCAGAATTGTGAAGAAAAGACTTGAACACACGGCGACTAAAGCCAAGCTGCACCACGCCCAGAGACCTTGCCACATGCAGAACCTGTCCAAAAGAGATAAACATGCCATGCGTGCAGACCCACGAAAGCCGGAGCCAACTCTCCGGCCAGAAAGCACAGGAGTGGCATGCGGTGATTGACAACAATCCAGAAGCTCGTCCAGCTTCACCGGCAGCACAGAGACACGGTCCCGCGCAAGGCCTCCACGAAATGAAGAAACATGCACTGATAGCTATGAAGCAGCACGCTGCAGCATAACCACGAGAACTAGGACACCTCTCTCCATTCGCAGAACCAGACGCCACACCGTGCCCCGAAGTAGAGCACTCCAAACTCGGCAGCCAAGGCCTTAAAAAACCCGTGCTCCGCTCTGTATGCCCGAGCCGTTGCGCTCGAGCCTGCAACCGCCACTTCAAAGACTCGCAGCCCACGTGAGCTCGCCCAGCGATGGCAGTCAGAATCTCCACTTCTCGCCAAACCCTCTATGCGTTCGAGCTGCTTGTCTGCAAGGTGGTCATGACTTCCACGCATAAAGAAACCTCCCACAAGGCCAAGCCAGCCATGGAGCGAGGTCCAGCAATACAACGCCCAGACCTCGCCATCAGATCAGCTCCGCGCCACACCGAAGAGCAAGGCTTCATGTCTGCGAGGCTTTGGTTCTGGAGGCCCGGTTGATAACCAGCCAACTCCATCGACCTCCCATCGTCGTCTACAGCGAGGCACGGCCAAGACGAGTCGGAACGCACAGATCAGATAGAACAACGCCCACCACATACCAAGGCCGTACACGCACCGTGCCCATCGTCCATGGCCCAACAGATTCAACTCTACGAACATAGATTGAGGCGCATGCAACTCAGCCCGATGACTTTGACAGTAGAAATCAGGCAGCGCTGTACTTGAAGGATGCTACGTCTAATTGCGGATGCACTTGAGCTCACCGCCGTGCTTGCGCCCGAGACAGTCAAGTGACCTTGCTCAACCAAAAATTGTCGACAGTTCTTGATCCGAAGGGATCAACTCACGTGGAGAGACGCAGAAGACGTCGTGTGCGGGCCTCAAGATCTCAGAAACCAAAAACCACATCGCAGCACCAAGACTCCCCGTGCCCGAGGTGCATTCGCTCCAAGCCAAACCAACACCCAGAGGCAGCGCCGCTCTCACATGCCCCATCCATCCCCATGTCAAATAGACCACGCGACGCATTTGTCCCGTGAGAGAGAAACAAAGGAAGCTCGAACACTTCGCTTGCCCGACAGCAATTCGAACGTCAAGGAACAGCCGGCTTCTGTGCAACCCTGAGCACTAAGGAGCCCCAAGATGCCGAAACTCAAAGTTTGAAGGCCCCGCCCTGCACTTACCGCAGCATCAGATCAAACCGATAGCCGACGCCCGACTGCTTTTCAACAAGCCTGCCAGCAGCGACGCATGCCCCAAAACTGCACGACCTACCAGCACCGCAATGCTGCAGTTCCATGCCATGTCCGGGCAGCTAGTGTGGACATGCTCCCTGGCAGACTGCGCCCCCCGCTGCGGCGACGGACAGCTCGCAGAAACACTGCGCATTTACCTACACAAGACACTTGGTATGCCACGCTACAGAACAAATTTCACCATCCACGGCAGCGTAGTGGGTAACAGCCACAACTGGAGCACCCTCGCCGCCTTAGCACACCGCCACCATGCGGTGAACATCGACTTGGTCACATCATGCTGCACGGCTGAACACAGCAGTCAGCTCTCGTGGGCAATCCAAGAACAAAACTCTAGCCAGCTGCATCGCTTGCTGCAAGCAGCAGCGGACCCCAACCAGACCATCCTAGCCCGGCTACCACACTATCCAACAGCATACATGAAGCCTCTCCAATACGCCGTCTGGCTGCGAGGGCACAAGATCAGCAGCATGCTCCTCCTCGCCGAAGCCGACATCAACAGCGTCAACAACGACACTCCACTAACAATCGCATGCCGAAGGTGCACACACAATTGGCCATGACTGACGGCGCATACGTACTCCTTTCATCAGCGGTTGCAGTGGCCATCCTCATGACGGCAGCTGGATCTGCTGCACAGTCGGTGATGTCATCACCATCCTTCACCCTGCCGTGCTGGCAGTATGAGGCCATGGCGAACCCCGCCCCGCAGGGCATCAAAGGGGTCCTGGGGCTCTACAGCAATCCTACTCCTGACATGGGTCTTTTGGGCCCTCAATATGTAACTAGTACATGAGACACTGGTCTCACGAAGTGAGTAGTACCGGTCTAGAGTTTAGGTGCTTTGAGCATAGCTCAGATTGTATGATGAATGTTTGCATTAGGTGTTTCTTTGTCGTCTAGGCACCTGTTCCGTTCAAAACCTGAAGCTCGAAACGCTGCAGGGCCTAGGGGATTCAATAATGGAACCAGCACACAGGTCTATCTGAGGCTCAGGAGCATGCCTTTCCAACAAAGAAAAGCCCATGACAACTCCGGTCGTCAGCCGCGAACCGATGAATCCCAAGCCTTAAAAGATTGACTTGAGAAAAGTATCCACACAGCCACCATACTATATGTACTACAACTAGTAATGACAACAAGGTAATGGCAGCATATATATATATACATACATATATGTGTTTGTATGTATGTATGTGTATGTATGTATGTCTGTATGTCTGTATGTCTGTATGTCTGTATGTCTGTATGTATGTATGTATGTATGTATGTATGTATGCATGTATGTATGTACATATATGTATGTACATATATATATATATACACACACACTACATCAAAATACTTATCACGGGATCTTCGGCCAGGGTGGTGCGAAAGGAGCGCTGTTTCGGCAGAGCGAGGTGTTGGAAGCTGAGATTCAGGTCAGAGTCAAATCATCAGCCAAAGGTGTATCACGTGTGTCGGAGGGTCAGGATCTACAGTAAAAACCCAAAAGTTGGAAACTCAATAGCCTCAATCCTTAAGAGTAATGTATAGGGAGTCCCAGCACTATTTGGCCTTAATCAGGTTTCCAACTTTATGGGGTTTACTGTATGAGGTTGATAAGAAAAGTTGCCATATGCGAAAAGCAGTAGCGAATGCGCTTTGGCGTGCTGCTATCCGCTAGCTTTTGTAAACCCAAAGCCCTTTTTGTCGGTTCAGCCCCCATATCGGGCACCATTCAGCCAACTTTCGGCCCGCCAAACTGCAGCACCCACGGTGGCTGGTGGCTGAAAGCTCGTACCTCATATCCAAGATGTCAAATCCAAAGTCTGAGTTCTCTGAACTATGTGGTCCCTGTTGAACCAGCGGAGGAGTGCGTGACCCGCACATTCACGGCCCCAGAAGGTATCATTGTTTAGAGCACTACCCCCAAGCCTCATAATATGCCGCGCTATTGACTATATACGCCCAAACTGAGCAGTTTCCTCAGCAAGCGATCCGGGCCAGAAATTCTTGTTCTTTTTAGCGTACAGTCATCTATATTCCCAGAGTCTTTGGGGTAACGTAGGGGCCTTAATAATTAGACTAGGGTTTTGGGGCCCATACTATAATTTTAATAAGGAACCCCCAAAATAGTATTGGGAATTATTGAGGCCCCTATAGTAGCCAGAGTGATCTGAGTCACGGAGGGCAGAAGAGTGAGTGAATCAGTTTTCGTACGCACCCCAGCTGATGCACACCAAAAAATCCCGAAAGCCGTGCCTCTCAGGCCTGCGTCCTGGCATGTGACAGACACACAACCCAAACCAAATCCCTGCGCCCTCATTGCTACATCATGTTTTTCTCAAAGGTGCCCCAAGTAATACCAAGTTACGATTGTAAGAGCCAAATTACAACAATCCCGAGCCACTGAAGGTCGTGGAGCATCGAGCTGCAAGAGTTGGTAGCCAGCAGCTATGCCACTCGGCTGTTTCTGCTGCTTTGACTGGTAACGCTACGATACCGTAAAATGGGTAGGGTGGACTGAGATTAAGAGCGGCAGCAGGCCCCATGTTTCATTACACCATCCTGCACACATGCACAATTGAAGTGATGATGACGCAAGTTGCTGCTCATGCGGCTGATGCTGCTGAGGATGAGGTTGAAGCAGCCTTGAGTTGAATGCGTGACTGCAGCCTACGGTTCAAGATGTCTTTTGAACTTGTGCATCCTTCACAAATGCCCGATCCAAAGATGAATGAACAGGCAAGGGCCTCAATGCACGAAGGCGAAGGCGTTACTGATTCCGGGGAGCCAGTAGAACTGCTCTATACAAACCTGACGGATCCTTCTGGACTTGCCGACCTCCTCCTGGATGCGAGAGTAGACATTCGCTTGGTGCGGGGAACGTGCCTGAAAGCTCTTGAGAGGGAGAAGCAGACTTTCATCCGTCGCCAAGAGTTGGAAAGCCATCCGAGGTACCCGGATGCTTTCGTCACATGCGAGGAGTTACAGAAGTGGAAGACAGATGCAGCATATCGCAGCAAGGTTCGGATTATCGGCGTTTCTCATGTGTGGGAAACCAGGGAGCATCCTGACCCTAGGGGAAATCAACTGGCATTGATCGCCGGGGCCCAGCTTTGGCATGACGAGTACTCCTGGTACTTCTTGGACTACATGTCGGTGTATCAGTTCTACCGCACAAGTGTCCATCAGAACAGAAGTTTTCAGTACACGATGATGCACATGCACTTCTTCTACACTCATGAGTACACATGGACCTACCGCATTGAGGACTTGGCCCCGATTGAAGAAGCTGATCTACAGAAGCTAATTCAAGTATTCTTCACGGAGACGGGGATCCCTGAAGATGGAAAGGTGGATGTTCGGCATTTGGCAGATCTCGTAGAGAATGCCACACCCTATTTCCGGCGCGGTTGGTGTGAAGCTGAATGCCAGTGGTCAAGCATGCGAAGCAAATCTCGACAGACTGTATCGCTCTCCAACGTATCTCCTCAGACGTGGACCAGAGCTCCCATGGCACCTGCGGTCTTTCAAACAAAGGTGGCTAACCGCGAGCTTTTGTTCACACACCAAGACAGTGCCGAGGCCGTGAAGGAGTTGCAGGCACGTGTGTTCATGGAGAAGGCGGACGAGTGTGAGACCCTGGAGCTAGCCCTTTTGCCCCCTCGCGAATTCCCGATCCTCTCTGGCGCGCTGCTGCTTTACAAGCACCTAGTTGTCTTGCAGGTAAGCAACAGCCAGGTTGACTGTCATGGTGCGGAGGCCTTATCCACCGCGCTGACGATGCGAGAACTACATCTCAACAACCTTCGCATCCCTGGGGACGCAGTGCGCAAACTAGCCCTGGGCTTCAAGGGCAACGGCACACTGTTGAAGGTGACATTCACTTGGTGCCTGGTGGATGCGGAAGGTGCAGAGGGTCTAGCAGAAGCACTCGCATGCAAGAAGACTAGATTGGAATCCCTGGATTTATCTCACAACGTCCTGAAGTGTAAAGGGGCCAAGCACCTCGCCGATGCCTTGATCCAGAACTGCGTCTTGCAAGAACTGGACCTGAGCTCCAACATCATTGCAGATGACGGGGCAGCCAGCTTCGCAGGCCTCTTCAAGAGCTCTGCCTTGAAGCTGTCGCTCGATGACACTTTGTCATAGTTGAGTAACATTTTACATTTTTATGGGTACTTAAACCCAATAAGGAATGAACATTTACATTTTTAATACTATCCCAACCATGAACTAGGACAACTGCTTCGGGAAAGAGGCCATCGCCATCCTGCAGAAAGGCCGGGACGAGGTCTTGAGTACACGGGGCGGCAAGGCAGGGGTTTGGAGCAAATTAGGCTTAAGCCCTAAACCCTAAACTCTAAACCGTAATTATAGCTGAGTCAGCAAGTTTTTCAACACCATACCTGTGAGTGTTTGTGTATACACCCAAGACAGGCATATACTATTGGATAGCTTCCTATCAACCATGCTAGGCATACTATCATCATCATTTACAGGATTACGGACACCGACCCAAAATCCAAACGGGACACCTATATGGTAGAAGCCCAAAAGTTGGAAACCCAATAGCCTCAATCCTTAAGATTAATGTATAGGGAATCCCAGCACTATTTGGCCTTAATTCGGTTTCCAACTTTATGGAGTTTACCGTACTTTTCCAACAACAGCCACAAGGTCGATTTCATGATCAGCTACACCGGCGGCCCAAAGATTTTTCAGAAGGAGTTTGGGGTTTTTGCAACAATTTTCATGATTAGTCTCTTCACCTTGTTTGGCCATGTGTATTTGACCGTATGGGCCTTCTGTCAATACTTCCAGAGGGAAGAACTGCCGCCACCAGAAGCACCACCTGTTGGAGATCTAGAGCTTTTTGGCGTGTGGTTCACTGTCCCAAGCATACTGCTACTGTGTCATAGTTGGGTAACACTTTACTCTTTTTGGAAAAACTGGGGTAACATTTTACATGTTTATGGATACCTAAACCCAATCAGTGTTATCCCAACCATGAGCCAGGCTAGTTATTTCAGCGCCTATCTTGGCCTGGTTGCAGTCTGCGACTGCTTATTCTATCTGGACAAGGATCTGGGTGTGTTACTCTGCCGTCTGGATCCCTGCCATGCAATTGTATACCCTCGTGGCGATTGTTCAGTCCCCCGTCGACCTTCACGTGTGGTGGTACTATCTCGGTGGCAGTCCCACACTCCTTTGGGAAGCTTCTATCCTGCTCTTGGCCTGGCTAGTGATGTTTCACCCCACTCAACGCGCCGTATTTCGGCTTTACATTCGCGAATGTCGGAAGCTTTGACACCTTGGGCAAATAGCCCTTGTGCTCGAATGTGCACATGAGGTTCAAAAGGGTTCAGCCTTTGGGTTCTTAAAGCCAAGCACTGCATGTAGTGCGTACACAGGTCGCAGGACTGCGGACATTGCGTGTGTTTTTGGAGGCTGGGTTCTGTCCTCCTTTTCGCTTTTTCGGCGTTCGTGCCATCAACTCTTCCGGTGTACAGTCAGCTTAGAGCTTTAGCAACGAATCATGCTTATATACTGAGTCTGAGGTTTGAAGACGTACGAGTCCCAGCCATTTCATGGGCACTGTTCATGTACTTCGAATCGTCAGGTCTGACAGAGTGAAGGCCTGAAGCCATCGTCTTTGACTCTTTCTTCTGAGCCCTGAGCTTTTCTTAACAAAACCGAAGCTCTGAAGCTTTGCATCCTCCGGCTGTGACACTCACGGAGCCCCAAAGCCACGAGTGTAGGGGCCTAAACAGCTACCGGTACTATTTTGTTTTTTTTGATGCGGGGGTGGGTGGGATCCCTTGTTATCATTGTAACTAATTCAGTTTATCGAGCCCCAAAACCCTATTCTAAGCACCATAGCCACAATCAGGAACATGACCTCAAGGCGGAGACTGATGCTTTGGCCGCCATTGAGCTCATGGCACACGAGGAAAAGTTTTGGGATTTCGATTGTCGCCGAAACATATATACATAATGTGTATATATATATAGGTGTAAATACGTGTGTATATTATATATATTATATTATATATATTATATGTATATATATATATATATATATGTACGTGTATACATATATAGTTATATGCACATATGCATATATGTATGTACACAAGCATAGATGGAAGCACCAAGCCGTCGCCTGGTACTTGTGGCTGTTCTGAACGTCTTCTGCCATACCGGCAGCAAATTTACCATTCCCGGTGAAGTGCTCCATTTCCTAGTGGGTCCGGATCGCCGGATGTGCCGTTTCAACCATTCGTTCCTAAGCCACAAGCCGAAACCCAGAACCCCAAGCCAGTACCTGGGCCTCACTCTCAATCCGCAAATTTGCTGTCCTGAACGTCTTCTGCCATACCGCAGCAAATTTACCATTCCCGGTGAAGTGCTCCATTTCCTAGTGGGTCCGGATCGCCGGATGTGCCGTTTCAACCATTCGTTCCTAAGCCACAAGCCGAAACCCAGAACCCCAAGCCAGTACCTGGGCCTCACTCTCAATCCGCTACAGTCGGGTTTGTCACGAGCTCGAAACTATGCTCGGCTCTTAAATGTTTGTCGTTTAGGGCAAGAGTTGCATTGCTGAATAGTAGCCGCCTTGTGTTCACGGGAGAACCATTGACGACCCCGACCATGATCCTTTAATAACTTCACTTGCTATCATGAGTGTTTTTGCTGTCATGCTACGACAGTCCAACCAGTAGCTGATCCTGTTGTCATAGTTACGATCGTCGATCACATTGAGCATAGTCATCATACGGTATGACGCTTAAGTTCAACTGGATGTTGATATGATGGCTGCGGTGTTCGTGAAACGAGGAGGGCTGCTTTGTCGGCAAACCCTTGGTCACAAACAGGCTGTCTCTGGTAGGGTTTTGTACCAGCAGTGTTGCAACTGTCAGTATTCGTAGTAGGCGCAGAAGCGGTGGGCGTAGCAGAGCAGCAGCACGTCGTCATCGTAGTAGTAATGTTTACTGGCAGTAGTATTTAGATCGATAGCAGCCATAGCGCTTGGTTCGTAGTAGTAGTTTTTCGTAGTAATTAGCAATAGTCGTAGCAGTAGTCGTAGTAGTCGTCGTGGTAGTACTAGTCGTCGTCGTAGTAGTAGTAGTAGCAGCAGCAGCAGTTGTAGGGCTAGCAGTCGTTAGGCGTGGCTCTCTAGTGGTATCCCAACCCAGACGGTGACTTCCACCTACATTTTCAACTGCAAACCCAAAGGAATTGAGACCTAATGGAGCGATCTTTCATCTGAATCTGGCGGGCTCAAAGCGTGCTTCCGTACAGATAGTAAGCACACGGGTCCAAAAAAGGCTGACCAAGATGCTGCATGCTTGGACTACGTACTTGCTTGAAGCTCAAGTTTGCTGAATCAGAGATAAATGCTCCATTGCCCTCCGCATGGCTTTGGAGCAATAGAGACATCAGCGGGCTAAAGACAGGGTCTGGTTCTTGGGCATAGCCTCAACCCACCCCCAACCCCTCCACACAAAGAAGGGACTCCCCACACTTCCTTCCTTCCTTTTTTCGGTGCCGGATAACTACGGCACACTCCCGCGCCGCGTCGAGCCAATTGGTAGCTCCGTGCCATGGGATTTAAGCACCTGGGCTGCCTTCGAGGGGTTTTTGGTGTAAGGATCTAGGCTTCAAGTTCCTGCATTGCTACATCCCCAAAAGTTACATATTTTGCATCATTGAGGTCCTGTAGTACTATTGAAAAAGTATAGTTGTCTGAACCATACAAGTAAAAATGGCCATGAGTGTAATAATCATTCATAGTCCTTCTAGGGCTGGCAATCTTCGTGCTCATCGCACTCACCGGCAATCAATCTGCAAATTGAGGTAGTACTGGTCCCCCAACCAATACTATTCTGGGGGGCTCCTTATTCTAACTATAGTCTCATTTACCCAAAATCCAACAGTACTGGTCCCCTTGACCCGGAATGCGACTTGCCGAAGCTGCCACCAACAAATTCCACAAGAAGCACACCAAGACATATCATGTCATACCCATCGAATGTCCTTCTAGCTCAAAAATGCAACAGAACAAGCGCCTGTGAACCCTACATTTTCAACCCTAAGCCCTTTACCACCGAAAGCCTAAGACCAACGGAGGTATACTTTGCTCGTAGATTAAATGCTCGCGAGTGCTCGCTAAGTTGTGGGATTCCACGCTCCGATGTTTCCTCCGCAGTCTCTGTTCTCGTCAAGGAAGGGGCGTGCTGCACGTGCAGCAGCTGAGCGAGCGGCTGTTGCGAATTCAAAGCCTTTAAGCTTCCTGGCGAGGAACACGTTACCCAGACCCCCGGGAGAATCCAAAAAGTAGATCCCTTAATGGGGGTTCCTATAAAGTACCCTTAGTAGTATAGGGCCCCAAGTTAGGGGATCTACTTTCTAGACCCTCCCGGGGGTCTGGGTAATTACACGGGATGTAGTAAGTCAGACAAATCGTAGTCCTTTTGGGAGGGGCCTAGCATCTGATTAGACTCGCGTGGCGTGTCGTAGATGTTTCTCCGATCCGGTCGAAGCGCTCCGGAGATGCGCGCAACAGGTATAACCATTGATTACGGCCCCCACTCAGTAACAATTGGATAGTGTTCACAATATAGATATAATAGGCCCTTAATAGTAGCCCTATTACAGACTGTTACTGTATGGGGGCCGTACCCAAGGTATACAGTGGAAGGACAGATCGCTTCAGTCCAGGCTTCGTCAGGTAATCGGGTCACGTGTTGGGAAGACAGGTTTTTGTCAGGCTCTGATTTATGAAGAGGCGGATCAAAGAATTGCTCAAGCTAGACTTCCGAAGCCTCGCAAGTAGCAGTACCTCATGTAGGAATCTTGAGAATAAGGATCCTTCTGCATCCTTCAACTTTTCGGGCTTGGGGCTTTGAGGCTTTAGGGGTTTGGGGCTTTGGTGTTGCAGGGTGCTTTAGGCATCGGGCTGTAGGTTTCTGCTTGGTCCTTTTCAAGGTCTCCGTTTCTTCCCGCCCAGATATTCGCCACGACTGCATCTCCACGGTGACGTATGACGCTCCAAACGGTTCGTCCTACACCATCGACGTGGAGTTGACGCTCTGCCGAACCCTACAACCGTAGCGAAACTGACTGAAGCTCAAGCTGGGTTGACTTACCTTTGGTTAGTAGGGAATGGAAGAATGGTAGTAATAGTAGTTTCTAATTGTACCCCATTCCTCCATTCCCTACTAGCCAGGTAAGTTGAAGCGGAAAGTTGTGTTTCGAAGGAGACCTCGCTTGCTCTCAAGTTCCCGATTCACTAGGGAGTCTAGAGCCGCTTGCATGGGTGAACTGGGAATCAGGCCTTAACACATAGGAGAGCATGAAAGACGAGGACGCCTGTGTAGCGAAGAAGGTCTTCAGTGTTGGGAGTCGTTTAGAATTCGTTTTCACAGCTTATTTTGTAAGGACATTTCTCGCATCCTGTTCGGGTTTCAGGGTCAAGGAGATAAGAAGGGCTTGTTGGGGATATGGTCATTGCTTGAGCAGGAAGAGAGCTAAGGTGTGAGCTTTTCACTGACAGCATGTTGGACAGCACAGGGTGACGACCAGGACAAAACGAAGCAGGTTTTCCGAGTAGGGCTCGGGTTTGAACCAGCCTGTATATGTCCCATGTGGGGCAATATATGGGGCCTTAATAGTTAGAATAGGGCTTAGGGACCTATTATACTACAAATATACTAAAGGACCTACCAAAAATAGTATTGGTAAGTATTGAGGCCCCCCCCACATTATTTTTCTGGGCTCTACTGCTGTGAATGCTTTGCCTGTAGGCTTCCGGCTGGGCACCTCCTGACTCCAGACGTGAGCTCTCGGATTTGCAGGATGACTCGTGACTAGTTGGTCGTCGAACGTGTAGGAGGAGCATTCCCTGGAATGAAATTCCAGAGAACTGCAGTAACATAGGGGCGTAAATAAAAATCAATACTATCTTGGGGGGGTTCCTTATCATGATTATAGTATATAGGCCCCAAAAACCTATTCTAATTAATATAGGGGCCCAAATAAAAACAACAGTACTACTTTGGAGGTTCCTTATCATGATTATAGTATATAGGCCCCAAAAACCTATTCTAATTAATATAGGGGCCCAAATAAAAACAACAGTACTACTTTGGGGGTTCCTTGTTATGATTATAGTATACTGGGCCCCAAAGCCCTATTCTAATTATTAAGGCCCCTATATGAAGTTGCAGCTCTGCTGTCAAGCCGAGGATGATTCAGAGAAATCCGAGCAAGGGCACCAGCCGAAACGTCCACCGCCTGGACCCCGGCTTCTGACGTACTTACCTTTAATTATATAAAAAAAAGAATGGGGTACAATTATGACTACCATTCTCCCATTCCCTACTAACCAAAGGTAATAGTAGGAGGGCTGGATGTACCAAGAAAGCCTACCTTCACCTACCAAAACCTGCTTTTTTGTAGGGTCCCTATAAATTCCATAAAAAGTAGGGGTTGGTAGTTTCAGGCAGGACTAGGATTTGGTGAGCAGCGGAGTTTGATTCACCATATAGAATAGAAAAGCCTGCTTGTCACCAGTTCGATCCTCCAGCCTCATACGCAACGAAAACTGAGCGTCAGCTTCATTCTGCAGAGCAGTCGAAGAAACTCCAAACTTTACTTGTCACGGAACTGAGGAGAGCTTTCGTATTTGATCCAGAATTTGTTCTGCTTCGAGTTGAGGGTTTGTCGTTTGAAAGTGGAGCTTCAGGCCGCCTCTGAATTCTAAACTGCAAAACGAGCCCCCAATGATGCTGATGATGCTCGCCTGCCGGCTCCGATTGAGAACCCCAATGGCCACGTGGGCCCCCGATGATGCTCACGATGTGTTTACTGGCCCAAACTTACAACATCAAACGCATCAATCTCCCGCAATGATGCTCATGGGTTCTGATTCGGCACCCAATGATGCCGACGTTGCTGGCTTTGTTATTTAATGGCTATGTTTGATTTGGAACCAACAATACCCATGGTGCCTACTGGCTTCCCGTCAGAGGCTTTGCATGCGTGCTTACGTCATGGCCATGGCAAAAGTGTCTTGTGAACTTCTTATGCTCGCATGCTGCACGGCCATGCTCAACGTCGCCTCGCTCAATTACACCAGGACCAACCAGCTCGCAGCGTTGCTCTGCCTCTACTTTGGCATGCTCGTCCGTGCGGAGATTCCGAAGCTATGCGCAGATTTCGGTATCGTCGGAGGCTGTCCGTGCAGTCTTGAGCGGCTCCTTCTCGACCCTCGCGAACCCAGCTTTTCTCAAGATCCTGGCCTGCAGCCCACATTCTGCAATGCGCGCCACTCGGCGCCATCCTCCGAGACCTCGAAGCTACCTGGATCAAGCCCAGAGACTCCAACATCCCTTAATTAAGGAATATATACCTTAAATTATGGTAGGATCCCCAATATGATTTAAGGTATATTCCTTAATTAAGGGATATTGGAGTCTCTGGGAAGATCCCTCCCTGCCTCGAAAACAATTTACGTGCACTCGGCCTCACGACCTTGGCAGTTCGTCTTCCACAAACACCTTCCCGAGCATGCCGAAACACATGTCACCCTACAGCCACGCCCGTACAGCGCCGCGTACGTCCTACAAGCTAGGACAAACCCTCGAAGCCATCATTCTCAATGTCTTCGATGCTCCCGGCCTTTCCCAAGCCCTGCTCAGTCACGCGCCCTCTTTGGACCGCACTGTCTTCCTCCGCTTGCGTGAGTGCCGCTCTTTTCGAGCGGGAGCGCCCCAGGAGCTGTCGACACGAGCTCCTGCGCTCGGATGCGAGCACACCACTCTGCAGAGCTTACTTGCTGATCCGCTGCACTGGGGCTCCAACCACAATCCAGCCTTTTTTGAGAATCACGCCAGAACCGTAAACCGTTGGGCTCTACATTTGAGCGATCTTCCTTACTTACCAAGGCTTAAATGGATTTCGTAGTCTTTGGGTGCTTCTACTCGCCTGTGTCCACACATGGCGCCCGCCTGAATCAAAGTTATGGGCCATGAGTTTTTGCACCAGGCTTGTGGATGCTGATATGACGGAAACAGTGAGGCTGTGACAAGACAATCGCAGGCAAGCAACAGCCGAGACGCCACAAATATCCATCAAGTGCACCTCAATGATATTTTTCGCTTGCCTCTATAAGTTATCTAGCCCCACCGCTGCTGCGAACGGTATCCCCGAGCCTCTGAAATTCAAGAGCCCCGGCTCCCAAGAACTAACCAAGATGAAGCAATCATGGTGGTAGCAGCTGCTACTACTACTACTACTACTGCTACTACTATACTACTGTGACCATCGAAGCTTCGAGCATGTCCATGGCATGCCGAAGCACCATTCAAGCATTCAGCCTGCCTTGTTCCACCGAGGCAATTCAACTCCGACCATGAACTCTCTAAACCCTGAACCCCTAAACCCTCTAAGGCCCCAAAGTAGTTCCTTTTTGGGGTTCGTATATAGAATCCTATAAGGTAATCTCAAAAAGGAACTACTTTGGGGCCTATGGGTAAACCTAAACCCCTAAACCCTCAACCTAGCCCAAGACCCTTGTGTGATGTGGTCCTTGGACTGTCTTTGGGCCCAGTGATTTTGAGACTACAGGGCCTCACTATAGAGGCCCAAAATGATTATGTACCTATACTATTTTGGGGGGTTCTTCATAATAATTAAAGTGTAATGGGCCCCAAAACCCTATTCTATTTAGCGGGCATTGAAGCTCCATTACGCCCGTTCGCTACCAGGTCACCGGGGGCATGTTGGGCGCTGGACGCTCCTTGCGCCGCACTGAAATGTAAGACCGAGGTTCAGGGTCGATGGTTCAGCTGGTCATTCAGTTTAGGATTCATGAAGAAGTTTTGTGGGTTTTAGTTCGGTCATGTCTCTGATTCGAAGTGGTCGTCGTTTCAGTGGTCATGTCATGGAGCCCTGTCACTGTCTGCACGACCTACATACCGGCATAGTCGTGTTTTGGCTTGTGGCATTCATGTATTGTAGACAGTTGCAAGATGAGCAGGAAGGCTCACAACAATAGCAGATAAGGTTGACCTCCAATTAATACCCCCCCCCCCATCCGATGGATTGCAGGCCCCGGGCAGGGGGGATTGACTATTGAGTGGGGGGGTGTCGGTCGTCGTAGTACAGTAGTACAGTATCACAATACAGTAGTAATACAGTAGTACAGTGTCAGAATCCTACAGTAGCAGTACAGTAGTACAGTAGTACAGTAGTGCAGTAGTACAGCAGTACAGTAGTACAGCAGTGACAGTAGTAAACTGTACTACTGGTAGCACAGTAGTATTTTTGAATCCAAAGCTTGCCCAATGAATGAAGCTTGCGCCTTTAAAGGCACCACCACGCGGCACGCCCTGGGGGGCGTTTATAATCGAGTGGGATTATTAACCGCGAAGAGCTGCTTTGTTAGTACTCCATCAGGCTGGATTGATTTTTGCCTCCAGGAATAAGGAATTTTATTAAGGAATGCATGGTTTCGGAGGCCTTCTAAATCTTCGGTTTCGGAGTCCCTGCACTGCTGCAGCGGTCGTATTTGCTGCAGTTTCTCTTTCTGAACTGCTGCAGCGGTCGTAGTAGCTCCAGTTTCTCTCTTTGTGCACTGCTGCAGCGGTCGTAGTAGCTCCAGTTTCTCTCTCGCTGCACTGTTGCAAAGGTCGTAGTAGCTGCAGTTTCTCTCGCGTTGCACTGCCGCGGCGGTCGTAGTAGCTGCAGTTTCTCTTTCTCGCTGCACTGCTGCAGCGGTCGTATGAGCTGCAGTTTCTCTTTTTCTGCACCGCTGCAGCGGTCGTAGTAGCTGCAGTTTCTCTCTTTGTGCACTGCTGCAGCGGTCGTATTAGCTGCATTTGCTCTCTCTCTGCACTGCTGCAGCGGTCGTAATACCTGCAGTTTCTCTCTTCTGCTGCTGCAGCGGTCGTAGTAACTGCAGTTTCTCTCGCTCTGCACTGCTGCAGCGATCGTAGTAGCTGCAGTTTCTCCCATTCCCTGCACTGCTGCAGCGGTCGTATTTGCTACAGTTTCTCTCTTTCTGCACTGCTGCTGCGGTCGTATTAACTGCAGTTTCTCTTTTTGCACTGCTGCAGCGGTCGTATTTGCTGCACTTTCTCTTTTTGCATTGCTGCAGCGGTCGTATTTGCTGCAGTTTCTCTCTCTCTGCACTGCTGCAGCGGTCTCAGTAGCTGCAGTATCTCTCGCGTTGCACTGATGCGGCGGTCGTAGTAGCTGCAGTTTCTCTTTTTTCGTTGCACTGCTGAAGCGGTCGTTGAATCTGCAGATTCTCTCTCTCTCTCTCTATCTCTTTCGTTCTGTGCTACACAATAAACAACACACAACAAAAAGTAACCAATTTGTTTTTCCGCTGCTGTGGGTTTCGGAATTGAGGGGGGGGTTATAATGGAGTTCCGGGGGTGGGGTTTTGTAATTGAGGGGGATTACAAAATGGAGGTCAAAATTAGTGCTAAAGCCAATGAGAGAAAGAGGACGCTCCACCCCCCAGCACCCCAAGACTAGGAAGGATCGTAGCATCAACCACAGTCGTCATTGTTGCTCATAAACCTTAGCCTACGGTACAGCATCCCTGTACCCAATCGAACCTGAACCCTGGGCCGAAAAACTGCAAACCCCTAGTACAGAACCTGCTAATGCTTACCAATCCTAGTGTGTGTGGGGGTTGTCCTGCTCAGAATTATAGTATGATTTACTATGCCCCAGAGGCACATTCTAATCATGACGGTCCCGGATCGGCCCCAGCCCCCAAACCCTAAGCCTTAAACCCCTAAACCCGAAACCCCTAGACTCGAAATCCCTGAACCCGAAACCCTTATATAAACCCCTAGACCCTACAGCCCTAAACCCCGAAGCCCCTAAACCCCTAAACGTTAAACCCCTAAGCCCAGGATGTGGCAGTACGAAGCAGAGAGGGCCGAAGGCCGCAACTACACGCACTCTAAGACCACGCTGATCCAGTACCCAAAAGAGGCGCCAACCCGAGAGCCTAGAAGGTTTGGGAGGATGGTAATATATAGGGGCCTAACTATACTATAATTGCCGATACTATTTTTGGGGGGCTCCTTGTCATAACTATGGTATAACGGGGCCCAAAACCGTATTCTAATACATATTAGCCCCTACATTTGGGAGGATGATAGCAGTTTTAAGCGATCTTGTTTTTATTTTTGTTTTTATTGTTCTTGTTAATTATTGTTGTTATTGTTGAGCTTCAACGATGATATAAAACATGCAGAATAAGGATGTATAAGAGATAGTAATGAGATAAAGGGCCGCCTTAAAGTATGCATATTGCCACGACTATTGGCGTGCTGACTATTCAGGCTTCTGTTTTTTGAACATCATGCAAGGCCTGAGGGCTTGTCGAGTTGGGGGTTTAGGATCTAGATTTCTTGCCCCTGCCCCAAGACCCTAAGCTTCCAGCAGAGATTCGAGTTAGATCTTCAACTCTTTAACATTCTAAACTCACGGTCCTGAACCTCAAAGTGCAAATCCTGAACCCTCTCATCTCCTAGCATGCGAAGCATTCATAGATTCTGAACCTTTAATTCTACAAGAAAAGGAAAGCGCTGATCTGCTCTCGGACCGTGTCAGGTTTGCTTCGCCCTGGAGGCTTTCCCTCAGCGGTCTTTGTTTTCTCCTGGGGCTTCGGTTGGGGGCTTCAGAAGCTGTTTGACAGTTTGGTGCGCGAGGTTGCAGGAGCGGGTGTGGTGATGTGGCGTTCAGAGTCCGTCAGGTTTGAAGCGATTTTGTTTTGGAGGCTCGGGGCTCGGTTACTTAGGCTTCGGGATGATGGGGATCCCGGGTTGTGACATTGGGGTCGTGAGGACTTTGGCCCAGTATTTCACAGGCCTTGTCCAAAGCATTGTAAACTCCAAGCCCTGAGCCCACCCAGAAAACCCTAAACCCCAAACCCTAAACCATGTATGCACATTAGACCCTAAGACCTTGCTGTTGTCTTCAGGACCGCTACCAGGCACTGCGCACACTGCAGTCGAAGGCCAGCTCTCGGACAGGAATCACTTGTAGGGCCGATCGGCGATTACAGTAGCCCTTAACTCAAGCAACCCATAGTGTAGCCCTTTCTATACACATATATTTACATGTGTATATATATATATGTACATATGTAGTGACTCTCATTTTAGGTCCCGTTGTAGTAACAACCCCTGAAGCAGCCCATAGTGTGGCCCTTACAGCTCAACCCCAAAACGCTTCAGGCTTTCAATTTTCGTAGCTGGGCCGTGCGACACAAAGCATCAGAAGAGCTCTGGGAGTCTGGCTGTTGTGGAGGCTCCCTATTATACTTATAGTAGAGCGGGCCCCCCAAAACCCTATTCTAATTACTAAGGCCCCTGTATTACAGAGTTCCGTCGCAGGGGGGGCGCCTAGACTAGACAGGTTTGACTGTTGGGTGTAGTGTGTGCGATTTCGGACTCCGGCGTAGGGGCAAGAA
Source organism: Symbiodinium sp. CCMP2592 (assembly GCA_905221615.1). Classification (NCBI taxonomy): domain Eukaryota; class Dinophyceae; order Suessiales; family Symbiodiniaceae; genus Symbiodinium; species Symbiodinium sp. CCMP2592. The sequence goes on along the minus strand of CAJNDT010000838.1, from coordinate 51,407 downwards.
GTCTTATGGGGGGTGTGGGTTTTGGGGTTTGGGAGTTTAGGATTTTGGGTTCAGGGAGGTCTTTATAGGGCCCTCGGCTCTCATGAATTTGCAAAGGGTGTAATTGTGTAATGGGTCAAAGGTTAGGGTTTTAGGGTAGGTTCAATCCAACCTTACACCCCGAAATGGGGATTGAAGAGGACAGCGGGCCTACTGCGCATGACCTCACCATTCCCGGGATCATTGTTATAGCTGGTTGAGGGCTTAGGGTTTGAGTTACAGCCCTCCCGACACCTACCCCGAAAGTGTTGAGTGAACTCCCAATTCCTTCTTCGAACGACGCAGCGCAAATCCTATACTATGATCCCTGCAGCCCCAAACAGAACCAAAGACTTCGTGACGGGAGCTTCGGCCCAAAATAATAGGGCCATTTGACCCCTGACGTTCTCTAAAGACTCCAAAAACCATCGCCCGAAGAAAGTTACTACGTTGACGTTGACCTGAGTTAGACTCCATACATAAACTGGGAAGGCATCACACAGTCGCCCTCTGAATTTTTGTCTCAAAAGCCCGAGCATTGTTGTCTAGACGCCCTAAAGCTCCAAACCCTGACGACCGAAGCCCTAAGCCCCCGTAGCACAAAGCTCCAAACCCTAAGCCGCCCAACCGACCCATTAAAGGCTTTGGAAAGAGCTCTTAGTCTTGACAAATAAACTAACTTTGCAGCCCCGAAAGTCCCAAACAAACTCCAACTTCCAAGCAAGCTTTGGAAGAGCCCCCCGAAACACCTAACCCTGAACCCCTAAACCCCTAAACCCCTAAACCCCTAAACCCCTAAACCCCTAAACCCCTAAACCCCTAAACCCTAAACCCCTAAACCCCTAACCCCTAAACCCTAAACCCTAACCCCTAAACCCCTAAACCCCTAACCCCAAGCCCTGGGAGGCTTCCGAGCTCGGAGCACCAGTGATGGACCGCCAGCGTGCAACGGATGCCTGGCGCCTGAGGCCGCTCCGGGGGTCTTCTTTGCTGAGTTTTTTTGTTGTTCTGTTTAGTTACGGGTTTGGGGTTTAGGGGTTTAGGGCTTAGGGTTTTAGGCATAGGTGTGTTAATCGGTGTTTTTGGAGGGGGAGTATGTTAATGAAGGTGTGCAGATGTTTTTGTGTATATAAGGTCTTTGGGATGGTTTTTCTAATGCTCTTGGAGTTGAGGAAGTTTGCCGCTTATGTGTTAGGGCACCGTACCAGTTTTGGGCAAGGTCTGGCTGAGACCCTGCGTTTGTTTGTGACTTTCTGGGGTGCCTTTAGGAGCTTAGGCTACTAGGCTTTGGGGTATTAAAATTGTATTTTCATTATGGTTCTAAGGGGGGGTATAGTTATAGATCCCCCAGAGATCCCATAAATTAAAGGAACCCTAAGTCCTATGGTTCTGGGATGGCTTTGGGTGTATCCAATCGGCCTAGGACGGTCGTTTCATGGCTTACTTCTCGTATGAAGAACCTCTACACCCTCGATAGCCTCCCTTCTTCAGGTGCAACGCAAGCCCTCAGGGCCCATGTACTCATACAGCATATACTTGGGCCCCAAAGTAGTGTATATACTATACCTTAGCCACCAAACCCTGATTTTTGTAGGTTCCGATTATGAACCCTAATATGGATTTTATAGGGACCCTACAACAAAGTAGGTTTTGGTAGGTCCAGGTATGGGTACATGGACCCTTAGGGAGCAGAATTAGTGGAGTCATACCTGCCCTCGTATCCTGAAGAGTTGGTTTATGCCAATATACAGGGCAACGTCACTCCAGATTCTTTTCGAAACCTACACCCTACACCCTAGGGGTTTAGGGTGTAGGACCATGACACCCGACACCCGGAGACCGATCCCAACCCAAACCCTAAACCCTATCCACCCCCAACAGCTTGAAACCCTACAAACCCTAAACCCTAAACCCTCTTAAGCCCTCAGCCTCTCCAAGCCATGCCGCCCTTATCCAGCCATGCAAAATGCCTGCAACACGCACAAATTCAAATAGCCCGACACAGCCTCAGTAAAGACTCTTAAAGCGTTCTAGGACACTCACGGAGGAAGCGTTGAAGACCTTTGTACAAAACAAAAAACCACAAAGCCTTCGGAAAACTACCCCGATAACCACAACGCCCACACTCTAAATCCTGAACCCCAAAAGCCCAAGCTCTAATCTAAGCCCTGAACCCTTACGCCGTAACGGAGGCCCCTATTTAAATCCCAAACCCCACACTCTAAAGCCTGAACGGAGGCCCCTAAGCCCTAAAGCCGAAACGGAGGAGCCGAAGCCCCTACATCCTAAAGCCACAACGGAGGCCCCTAAGCCCTAAACCCTAAAGCCGTAACCACCCCCCAACTACCAACTAATATACCCCAAATACCCACTATTACAGGCTCCCAAAAAAACACCTGGGTACCAACTACTATACCACAAATACCCACTATTAAAGCCACCCCCCAAAAAAAACACCTGGGGGGGGGGTCCTGGACGGAGGCTCGATCGCCTGAGCCCACATTTGCTGCGGGAAGTCTTCCGCCAGAACGAAGCCTTCGAGCAGGCCTTTGGCTCTTGGGGCGGTTTTGGGGGTTCACAAGGCAGTTTTAGGGTTTTTATTGCTTCTAGGGTTTTAAACGTGTTTCAGAGTTTCAGGGTTTTGGGGTTCACAAGGCACTTTGGGTTTTTGGGGTATACAAGGCGCTTCAGGGTTTTAGTGACCTGGGGCTTTTTGTGGTTTCTTTAGGGTTTTTAGGGTGTACAAAGCGCTTTAGGGTTTTAGGCCTTTCAGGGTTTTGGAGTTTAGGGTGTAGTGTTTTAGGGTTTTGGGGGTTTCGTTAGTGTTATAGGGGCGCTTTAGGGCTTCAGGGTTTGAGGGGCGGGCCTAGGGCTTCAGGGATTAGTGCTGTAGTGTCTTTTTGAAGAGGGTTTTATATAGGGTTTAGGGTTTAGGGTATATGTGGCTTCTAAGGTGTATAGGGCTCACTGATGTTAGTGTTACGATAACCTTACTTGTCTGTTTTTTGTGGTGGCACATGGGGTTTACTGGACTCAAAGGGCTACCTCGCTTTGGGGTTCAGGGCTTAGAGCTCGGGGTTTACAGGGCTTTCGGGCTTGTATGGCTCTGGAGTTACTATAAGGGGCCTCAGTAATTGCCAATGCTATTTTGGGAGCTCCTGATTATAGTTATAAGTATCATGGGCCCCAAAACCCTATTCCAATCATTAAGGCCCCTATCTTAGGGTGTGGAGTTTGTGGAGTTCAGGTGCAGGACCAATATATGAATTTAGACGTCAGTAGGTGTGGCACCCAGGGTCACATCGTGTGAGTCTTTCAGGTCTTGAGTGGTCGTTTTAGGAGATTAGGAGCCAGGGTCAAAGGATGTTTAAAGGTCTGATTGAGTATTTTCCCGAATTTGGCTATCAAAGACTACTCAGACTCGCATCTCCGGTTCAACGTGGCTTTGGGGGAATCCTGTCTTCAGAGTAGGATTCCAACTTGCCCCAGCCGCGCCGACTTCAGAGGAGCTGGTAATGGAGCAGTGGCTATTATCACCTTCAACCGCAAGCCTCGGCGCGACACTCCAAAGTGCTGAAGCTGATGTACTGAGGCCCCAGCTTCTGGGCCAGAGCCAAAAGCGTGACCTGAAGCCCCGAGCTGGTTTGCGCAGGCCTAGACCCTACATCGTAAGCCTCACCTCAAGTTTAGATAATCCCCTAGCGTCCAGGCGAAGTGACACACCGTAATTGGTTCCTTTTCAAAAACAGCGGACCTTGCTGAAGCCGAGTATAGAGCAAACCATGGTCGGTGGATCGTCGTTGTCTTCGTGGTCGTGGTGGTCGTCGTCGTTCTGGGGTAGTCAGAATGGCGGCGGTGGTAGCAGCTGCTTCAGTAAGCAACACTGCTGGTTGCAGTAGTGATGCTAATGTCAGTGAACCAATACCAATGCTACCAATAGTGATACTCGTGTCTATACCAATCAACTAGTAATCATCACAATCACAGGCGTAAGTTTTAACATCAATAACAGAAGATGCCTAAGCAGAGTGGTAATCACGCTAGTCTTAGTGCTGTTCATCGCAATAACATTAAGTAGCATTATAAATTATAAACATGATTCTTGTATTGCGGTAGTAAGACTCATCTGCACTTGTGTCCAGGCTCCTCCGAAGGATCTCGAAGATGCAGCTCGCCGCGTCAACCTGTGATCCTAAAGTTTGAAAGCCCGAAAATCCTACGATCTGAAAGCTAAAGATTTGGGGTTTAGCAGTTTAGGGCTTAGGGATGTGGATGATCCGGGTTTAGGCTTAGGGGTTTAGGGTTCAGGGTTTAGGGGTTTAGGGTTGGGGTTGTAGGAGTTCAGGATTTACGAGCTCCAGACCTGAACCTCAAGCCCCATCCTCATACTACAGGGCTTAATTAAATAGTTGCCAATACTATCTTGGGGTTCCTTATTATAATTACAGTATAGTGGGCCGCAACACCCTATTCTAATTATTAAGGCCCCTATATTACACTGGCTTTCGGGACTTCGTCTCCTATCAACTTCAAGCTTGAAGTGGGGCCAGAATGAGGTCTGTTTCCCAGAGGGCCCATATACACTACTATTATGGAATTAGGCCCTAAAAGACCATCACCATTTATGGTTTTGGGGACCTAGTTCCATAATAGTAGTGTACAGTACATGGACCCTCTGGGTTTTCAGGCAGCTTAGGCATAATGAGGATCCTACGGCGTGCAGGCGGGGTTGTTATGAGTGGCAGCTTTTGCAGTGATTGTCGCACGTAGCACATCGTTGCCAGCGTCACCTGAGTTCCATCGGTGGTAGTGTTCCCAGAAGGAGGAGCAATGGCAGCCGTTCTCCCCGTCCTGGTCTTCTTCAACGTCGTTACCGTTGCAGTACTGATTGCAATGGCAACGGCACGCCAAAGCCCAGACGCGACAGGTCAAATGCAAAAACAGATACCTGGATCCAGAGCTAGCGCAATCTATAGCGTAAACCCTGGCCCTAATCGAACTTCACACATTGGAGACCAATCACTCTGAAATCACCTAAACAAATACGGTAGAAATAACACTAATCCCATTGGGTTTGGCGATGACCATGATCGTGATAGCAAGGTGTTCATAATCACAGATATCATCATGATCAGGCCATAGCCTCTGACTGTTCAGAATACCAACATTCAGCCCTAAACCCTAGAAGCAACCCTGAACCCTTAACCCATAAATCCTTTGAGTTCGCTAAGCCCTAAACTTTCAGCCCACAATCTCCAAGCCCTTAAGCGCTTCGCGCTGAGCCCTTTGCCCATAGCTCTATGTAATGATAGGCCGCATAGTCGTCCCTTTTTGGGATGGCCTTATAAGATTCTAAATATGAACCCCAAAAACGCAACTACTTTGGGGCCCTGAACCCTGAACCCTCAAACCTTAGGGCATTTGCCCTTACCTCTTCCAGGCCCTAAACCCCTGACTCCTTCAACCTAAACTCTTACATCTTCGACCTTAAACCTTCAAGTCCTCAAACCCTGAGCTCATCGCCCTCAACCATTACTCCTTTAAACCATGTAAAGTAGAAGCCAGAAAGCTACAGGTAAATCGCCATTACCCTCATGCCGTTCAGGTAAAGCAGAGGGAATCCAGCACTTATCATCCCAAACCCACTTCCCAACTTCTGGGTTCACAACCTGAAACCCCGAAACCCCTACGCCCCTAGACTCCAAAACCCCTAGGCCCTGTAAACCCTTAACCCCTAAAGCCCGAAATCCTAAACGTTAGCCCTAAACTCCTAAAGCCTTAAACCCTTAAACCCGTAAAGCCCTAAAGCCCTAAACCCCCTAACTCCCTAAACCCCCAAAGCCCCTAAACTCCTAAAGCCGTAAAACCCCTAAAAACCCTAAACCCTGAGGACTTCGATGCGCCCGGCCTGGCACAGAGAGCCTCCTTGGACGCAGCACTGCCGGGATCCTCGGGGCCCGGTGTTGGGTTTAGGGTTTAGGGAGTTTAGGGTTTAGGGAGTCTAGGGTTCAGGGTTTTTTAGGGAGTCTAGGGTTTAGGGAGTTTAAGGTTTAGGGAGTCTAGGGTTTAGGGAGTTTAGGGTTTAGGGAGTCTAGGGTTCAGGTTTTTTAGGGAGTCTAGGGTTTAGGGAGTTTAGGGTTTAGGGAGTTTAGGGTTTAGGGGTTTAGGGTTAAGGGGTTTAGGATTCAGGGGTTTGGGGGTTTAGGGTTTAGGAGTTTAAAGGGTTGCTGGTGAGTTTAAAGCAGGTTCAGGGTTGCTAGTGAGTTTAATTGGGGTTTAGGGTTGTTAGTGGGTTTGTAGGGAGTTTAGGGTTTGGGGGAGTTTATAGGGGGTTAGGGATTTAGGGGTTTATGGATTTAGGCATTAGGGGTTTAGGGTTTTGTTTAGGGCTTAGGGGCAAGGAGTCTAGGGGTTTAGGGTTTATGGCTTTCGGTATACTCCTCCGGTCATGTTGCCATTGCCTAGTGATCCAAGAGTCCTGGACCAACGAGGATCTAGGATTCCCAGTAGTACCCTTATTACCTTTTTGTAGTCCTAGGTTCCTTATAAAGTTACCCAATACCAAAAAGAGAGGCCTTTTTATTCTTAGGTTACTGGGTATCCTAGAGGATCTAGGCTGTTCTATGCAGTGGTTTTGTTTCTCGGGCCGGGCTGGGGATGACGGCACCACGGATATGGAAGATAATCAGAAGACAAGGTCACATGCTGCATGAGCTCTGAGCGTCAACAACAGCAGCCTTCCCCACAGGATTTCTTCTCCAGCCGGCAAAGGCGTCTGAACAAACTTGAGCCGAATCCCAACATGTTGATAATTACCAGGTTTCCAATCTTGACACAACCCCCAACCCTATACAACCCGACGAAACCCTCTACGGCCCCTTCAAGATTAACCTTACGTAACATTAAAAGCCAAGAGCCTATATAAACCTTCTAAAGCCCTTAGATGCACACTCGAACCCTTAAACCCTGAGCCCGTAACCCAAGCCCTCAAGCTAAACCCTAAACCCCACACCCCCGAATAAGACCCAGATCACTAGAGCCCTGAACCCGAAACCCCGAAACCCCGAAACCCTAAACCCTAAACCCACACCCTAAACACTAAACCCCACACCCTAACTACTCCTCAGCCTTATCCTCAGGTGCGAGGCCCTCCTCGAGGCCGCGCTTCGCCGCCGGGACTGGCCGCCAGCGGAAGTGACCCAGGCCTTCGGGTGTCAAAATTATGGGTCCCTTTTTGGCTACCCTAAACCCCAAACCCTAAACCCCTAAGCCCCTAAATATTAGGTGCCGTATCATATTGAGGACCTGAAAAGGGCCCTACTTTTGACAACCACCCTTATGGCTTTCGTCCTTTTTGCGTTTAGGGCTTTGGGTTTGGAGGTTTTGGAGTCTAAGGCTTTTTGCGTTTATGGGTTTGGGTTTGGAGGTTGTGGAGTCTAACACAAAGGGTCGAGGGCTTTTGATTTAGGCTTGAGGGCTCTAGGGTTGAGGGTTTATGCGGCCCTTCTGTAAAGGCCTTAGTATTCGGGTTTCTACGAACCTTGTGGCAAGTACTTAAGTGGTCTACGGCTTTCGGATTCTTTGTTGAAGTGTTTAGCATTCAGGTGTAGTGCGGGACTTGGGTGTTGCAGAGTTTCCGTAGCTTTCCTGCAGTACAGGTAAGGTAACTTCTTCGAAACATGTCGTCCCTGAGCCCTCAAGCAGCCAACATCTATACTTATGAGCTAGCAGCCAACAAGATGCAATATTGCTTCACGTCCAGGCAGACTCCGTGTGCATGGCCTCGGGGTCACAGCTTTGTGGGCAGGGTTTGGCTGCTTTCGGGAAATTGTGATGGGTAACAACACAGAGGTGCTTCAAGTGCAAGTTCATCCACTGCCTCACGACACCTCTGCATGTCCATCTGCCTTCCAAGCAGCTGCTGCAAGCAGCAGGGAAACTCAGCGAATGTGCAAACCCTAAACCCTAAACCCTAAACCCCTAAACCCCTAAACCCTAAACCCTAAACCCTATAAACCCTAAACCCCTAAACCCTAAACCGTGGCTCTTGCGCCGATGGATCTGCGAAGTGCAGGACGTGCTAGGCTCCTGGTACGTAGCAGTCTCAGGGCCTTCATTCCTGAGAGGTTCGAAGCCGGGGTCTCCTGCTGTAATTTATAGTGACTATAATGACTACAATGACTATAATGCCTGTAGTGACTATAATGACTATAATGACTATAATGTAGTAATGCCCGCGTTTTGGCAGTGATCCTTGGCTTCGCAAGGCTTGAAGCCCTGTCTCAAACCGTAAACTCTGCACCCTAAAACCCCAAAGTCCTAAACCCAAAACCTTTCAGCCTCACGCCAAGAGTCGAAAGTTCCTTATATTACCCATATACTAACCCTGAAAGGAACCCTTATAGTACCCTTATAGGCAGTGCGTTGGGTGATGGCCCGCGGTCTTCGACCAGGCACACCTCTTCAAGGTTTAGGGGTTAAGGTTTGGGGGTTGGGATTAAGGGTTTCGGGCTTAGGGCTTAGGGCGAGGTTTAGGGTCTGAGACGTAAATCCTCGGGTTTGGTCGAGCTTCCACTTCCTTCAGGAAGTTTGATGGTTCTCCTAGGAGTACTCTCAGGGTCGTGACGTTCAGTGTTGGTGTCTGTTGATGTCTGGGCTGTCAGGGTTTCAGACTTCGTTGTTGGTTTTGGGCTCACAGGTAATCAGTGACGCTATGCAGTACAGCTGAGGTGACATACTCTTAAATGTATCTCCGTCTAGGATATGCTGAACATGCTGGATGGGACGGATGGACAAGCGATGTGATTCTGTCTACCGGACCTCTTGTCCCAAAGACTAACAGCCCGTGTTCTACATTACCAGTCGGAGCTTTCTGCAAAAGGGGTGCAATCCAGTGGTACTACAGGTTCGGCGGATGAGGAATTTGAGCGGCGACCCTTTGGCATGATGATTGGCATTGGGACGTCTATCCATCAGGAGCCCGGAATTTCAAACTAAAGAGCAACAGCACTTCGGAAGCTGAACACCAAGCTCTGGTTCAGATTTGGGCTTTTGGGTTTACGGCTTCCGAACCCTGAGCCCCAAAGCCCAAACCACTGCTACGGTTGATGATATAAATCCTGCATGACCCATTGTAGGGAATATACCATACTTCCCATAGTTTAGAGTCCTTAAGGACATGCAGGATTTTTATCATCAACCCTAAAGCCCCTATAGATCTCTTAAAGGAAGCCCTTAAAGGTACCCTTAATAGATCCCTTTAAAGGAACCCTTGGGATTTATATGCAGTGTCGCTCAGAAGGCCCAGCACATGTTTGCAAAGCCGCTTTGCTGCACGGTGCGCTGATGCCGCTGCAGGCTCGACCAGGGGATTTGGCTTCCTGTTGTCAGCAGGAAGTCAGTGAATTGCTAAGTCTCAGCATGAAGGTTGGTATTCTGAGCCAGGACGCTGGATCTAAAGCTTGGCAATTCGCATCTTGATTGATTCGGGCACATCTTCATACCAGCTCCTCTTGAGATGCAAGGTGCAGAGGCAGCTTGACTCTGAAGATCTAAGTGTCACTGGTTGGTAGCACCCTTTCCGTGGCAGAACACAGCCGCTACGAAGCCCCTGATCCCAGCTGTCTGCTTGCCCCTCAGAAACGGACGGAGCGTTCCTTTGCTCGCTCTCAGCTTCGACGAAAGCTCGTCCGGGACACTATGAGCTATCCAGGAGCATACCGCCCCGTAACCGCAAGTGCAACCGCTGAAGCCCCAACCAGTACACCTCAGAACCCCAGGATCTGTTTAGTCGTCATTTAGATCTTGGCAGGTCTTTCTACTCGATGCTTCCATTGATGTTCGCCGTGGCCTCGGATTTTTCCGATCCCGTCCTTTCCGCTGCTCATGTACACCTACACAGGCACGACCAGTTACTGTAAAGCAGCAGCCTAACAGTGCAACATTAGCCGGGCAAATGTTAATAATCAATATTGATCAATGTATCATTGGTGCTGCTCCTCCTGCTTCTCCACCTCACTTCTTGCAACTACAACAGAGCCACTGCCACCACCACCACCACCACCACCACCACCACCACCACCACCACCACCACCTACACTACTACGACTACTACTACTACTACTACTACTACTACTACGACTACCACCACCACCACCGCCACCACCACCACGACTACTACTACTACCACCACTACTACTACTAAGAGAACTACTACTTCTACTACTTCTACTATTTCAACCACTTTTTCTCAACTTCTACTTCCACTGCCACTGCCACTGCTGCTGCTGCTGCTGCTGCTCATACTCAATACTCATACTCGTACTCATTGTCATGCTCACACTCGTCCTCCTACCCCGGCTGTTACCACTACCATTATCCCTACCACTGCCTGTACCCCTAGAGCGACCACTCCTGCTGCCAATCCAGCTCGCACTCTCACTCCCACACCATGACCGCGACTACCACCAACATCACCACTAATGCTGCTGCTGCTGCTGCTGCTGCTGCTGCGAATCGTGAACACAATGATGGCTACACCCGATTTCACATTCCCGAAGCTGCTGCTGGTAGAGGTTCTTCATTCCCACAGTAATGTACAACGGACGTTGAAGCGAGCCCCTTCTGCGTGGAAACCTCTCCAAGAGGGCAGCTGTTGCCAAAGTGAGACTCGGCTGCTTTCAGGTGGTTTGGAACTGCCCCTGGACCAGCGAGATCAGAGGCGGGCGAGACCGTAGCTCTGCAGAGTTGTGCAGATGATGTGCTTCTGTCGCTGATGTGGGTTATACTATAAATATACTTTAGATTACCGTCATTTACTATAAAATACTATATACTATAATTTACTGTAATATATATATATATATATATATATATATATATGTATGCATTGTTTCAGAACTCGGCAATCCTACCGGCTGCCATGCCCGAGAGCATGCAGCCCCATGCAGGCAAAAGGAGACGGGCAATGCAGGCGGCTGGGTCCAGCGCTGCAAACCCGCTCTCAAGGCGGGCTGCTACGACGCGCTCCCTAACCTCAAAAGCCTAGAGACTCAAAACTCTGCACACCAGACGGCTTACCCTATCTTGCACCCACGGCACAATTGCTGAAGACTTTGGGCTACGGGCTTGGCATTTTAGTGGCAGAGAGCACTGCACTTCGATGGTCTCTCTTCTTCTTTGGGATCCCGCTTGACTTTATCCCCGTGTTTGTGGGCACACGCTTCAGAGAAGACTAAACTACAGCGATGGCTCGCGGCTCTTGTCGCCGAAAGGTTTCGGTTTCTAGGATTCTATAGGGGTTGTTGGGAGTTGAGACCATTTCACAGAAAACTGTGCCTTTCAAGGCCGCAGGGCCCAGGATATAGGGTTTAGCTTGCCGAGAGGGCACACAGGCCGATCAGCAGTCAGACTCCACCGTGGTAATGGAAGGTAGCACATATGCTAAACAAAAACACAAACACACACACACACCATACTATACATTGAAATCATGTGCTCGGAGTTGTTCCAGGAATATCGAGATTCGCGCTTCAGAGTTTCAGGGTTTAGGGCAGACGTGTTGGCGAAAGCCTGCCCTCCCGGGGCTGAATGGTAAGCTTCCGAAATCACTGCTCCCTATATACCCTAAACCCTAACCTCCCCGAACTCACTTCCTGAGCTCTCAATCCAAACCGCTGCAGAAGGCTCACCCTAAGAGCCTAAGGGTCCATGTATTCATAATATAGCGTATACTTGGGCCCCAAAGTACCTAAATGGGGACTACGTTATATTAAGCTGAGGCCAATGTATACACTGTATATATATATATATATCATAATTACATGCACCCTATAAACCTGTAGCGTACTCACCTGATAAAGATGCCAGGTTCTCCATCCCCGCCGCCTCGGAACACCAACGCTGATAGAACCGTACAGTGGCAGTCAACAATCCGTGGGCTCTCGATCAGCTTAACCCTTACACCACAGCACACGAACCTTTTGCATAATAACAGAAAATACATCATTTCAGTATAGTGGATGTTATATTCTACTAGATATGTTCTTCTATACTCTGCTATATATTATGCAAAAATTGTACAATACAATAATATCTTGTGCTACATCGAGACAGGCCCTGCTCGCCCGGGGAGCAGTTCTCAGCAGCCATTCTCTCCAGCTTCTCTGGCGGCATAGAGATTCGGGTTAGCGTTCAGGCTGTAGGGATTTAGGGTTTAGGGCTTTATGGTTGCGGGTTTATGTTTTAGGCGTTAGGGTAAGCAGCTTTAGGCCTGGGGTGTGGTGGCGTTTGAGGGTTTCGGTTCTGGGTTGACTGTTCTATAAGGGAGTTTCCGAAAATTAGGGGTAATTACCTTGGTTTGAGGATCCTTCTATTTAGGGCATTATATTCGGGTCCCCTATTTTCGGACACTCCCATAAGGCTTTCGAAACTATAGGCTTGGGTGGATTCTCCTTCTGCTACCGCGTTTGGTTCGTCGACGTAGCGAAGAGCAGTTGAAGTCTATTCGTATGTGCACTAGTGATAAAGCCATGGCACGAATCGATCTGACTCCGATGCTGCTCAAACCATCGATTCAAAGTCCTTATCTTGTCAACCGACATTCCGGTTCAGAATCTCAATGAGTCAGATAGTACATCCATGCCTTACATAGATCCAGCTCCAAAATTTGTGTGCGCATATCAGTTGTCACGTCGTGCTGAAGCAGCAGCGAAATAATAAGAAAACCGGGAATCTGCGGAGGATCCTTCAAGCAAAAGCCGGTTCTGTCAAGTCAGTCCCAGAACCCTAGCCCTGTAAACCCGGAGCATTGAAAACGTTGAAGACCGTATCCGTATAGGCTGCATAAGCCCCGTTAGCCCTACAAACCCATAAAACCTAGTTGCGCAGATGAGCCCTTTCGAGCCCTACTATAAACATTGTTCACCGCTATAAGCCTAATACTCCCAGAAACATCTACAAGCTCTATAAGTGTGTTCAGCCGTCCTCAACCCTCAACCCTAAACCCTAAGCCCCACCTGTCAGTTGTTCTGACCGATTACACTTTCGCACCGCCTTCTTTCAGGTCTCGTCTCCTGAAGCGACTGGAGGAGGTCTTTGCCATAGTTCACGAATGCTTTACAAGTACATATATATATATAGATAGGTATAAAGATATACAGACATATAGGGGTACAGGTGTATATGTATATATATATATATATGTATATATGTATATGTGTATATATATGTGTATATATATATATATGTGTATACATGTATGGATGTATAATATATATACACACTATAACATATTTGTATATATATATATATGTATAGGTAGATAGATAGCTAGATAGAGAGGGCTTCATTTTTTGTTTTCATTGGGTTGATACGGGCGGACCCGAGGTTGTTCAACTCCCTACAAGTTGTGTTCGCTTGTTGTGGGTTTCTCAGTGTGTAACTATCGAGGGGTGGTGTATGTTTGCCTTCCGATTTCATTGGGTTTCCTCAGGGCTTGTGGGGTTTTGATCAGGGTAGGAGCTGACACATGACAGTTGTTCCCTTTGCTGACTATCTAAATTTGCTAAGTTGTTTTCGCGCCGCTATATATACATATATATGTATCGACAGAAGTTTGCCAGTAAGATACCCGAACTGAGCTGAAGCTACCGGCACCAAGCGTCCCAGTACCATAATATCAGGCATTCGGGTCCCAATGGTATATAGTATATACCTTACCCCTGGACCCTGTGGGCAGTTTCTAGTATGTTCAGTTATGTCTGACATGTGAGTGAATGACAGGGTAATCAGGTATTCGACCTTTAAACAACATAAAATATTCAGTTCTCACAATCACACACCTTAACAGCTACCAATGATACTACAAACAACACCGGTTCATTTACATTCAAAGTAAGAACTAACTTCATATCCTCTTCGACCATGAAACAAACTTCGACATTCGTGTAAGTGACCAGCGTGTTACCTGCAGGTAGCCGGTCATTGCCAACTCTGATACTAACGTTTCCGTCGAGCATGAGCACTCGAATCCCAACAACTTTCCAACCAACCTCAACAACAGCTTCTGTACCGTGGCGGAGATCTGGTGGAAAGACATAGAATGTCCATGGGAGGTTGCCCTTCGGTCAGAGGGTCATCAGTTGAACCGTCAAGCCCTTTGGGATCTGGGAGTTTCCCAAAATAGGGGACCCAAACATAGTACCCTAAATAGTCGAATCCTTATTATAAGGACCCCCAAATAAGGTGCCCCCTACTTTTCTGTGCTCTGCTTCGTTTAGCAGCTCCCTGAGCCCCGGGTTTCGAGGTTCAGTGTCTGGAAACCCTAGAGGCCCTGCTCCCTGGTAGTAGGTAATGGGGGAATGGGTTTAGGGGACTAGTTTTGGGGATTATATAGGGGCTACAATAGGGATCCATTCCCCATTCCCTACTAAGCACCAGGGAGCTTAAAGCCCTGGACAGTAAGCCTGGAGTAGGACGGAACTGCCCGCTGGACGGAACGAGCTGCTTGGCAGCACAAGCATAGCACACCTAGGCCTGGCAGTGGCGCAGCTCACCCAAAGGCTCCATGTACCATTATTATTATTATTATAGTAGATACTTAAGCCGTAAAGGGGTCCCTATATAGGTACTTTAAGGGCTAAGTCTATACTATAAGGGTGCATGGAGCCTTAGGGTAAAGAAACGAAGCTGATGCGGACTTTGGTTTTCAACGTATTGCAATGTTGCGTAATAGCCTTTTTATTGGAGTGAATTGCAAAGGTGGCTCCGGATGTCTGCTCGCGAGACAGCAGGTGAATTTTGCAATTGCTTCGGCCTGTGTGTACACACATGCAGTTGAATAATAAGTGCTTGTTTTGCTATGGTTAAGTCAAAAAACTGCTCGCATGCTACACCTTGCACTTCGGTGTGGTCATAGCTGGTCGATGTTTGAGCGCTGTTGTTCTGGACTGTAAAGACCTTGTACGTGACGCCAGCCGTCTTTTGCAAGCTCACTGCTGCTGGTAGGGCTAGTGCTGCCCAGTGTCGATTGTTAGTCTGACCCCTGCAGACAAAAGACTTGGGTTCCTCTGGCTATACTAGGATGCCCAGTAGTACCCTTATTCCCCTTTTGTAGTCCTGGGTTCCCTATAAAGTTACCCAATACCAGAAAGGGAGGCCTTTTTATTCCTAAGTTACTGGGCATCCTAGCTATATCAGATCGACAACTCGCCTATATATATATATATATAGATATCTATATATATGTGTGTGTGTGTATACATATATATATATATACATATATATAGAGGTCTTGGAAGGACTACGGCGAGATCGCCCTGACCTTCCTGACATGGTCCTGACGCGCATTGCCGAGTGCCTTGGCACTTTACGCCCAAACATATGGGAGTTTCCGAAAATAGGGGACCCTAATATAGTACCTTAAATAGTAGGAACCTTATTATAAGGACCCCAAAATAAGGTACCCCAAATTTTCGGAAACTCCCCTATGATCTCCATTGAGGGGCGGAAATGCTTGCAGGATTAATCTGAGGTTAGAATCAGAGGTTGTGTGCAAGGTGTATACAACGATTGCATTCGGCTTATAGGATCAAGTTGTTGCCGACTTCGCCTCGACTGTTGACTGTGGGTTCAGGCATGCCGGGTTAGCTTCTCAGGGTGCTGTTTTGGTTTTGGCCGGGTCCAGAATTTTGAGTTCGTCTGGACATCGCGCTGCATGATCTGCTTCAACTATACAAGACTGTAGTGGCCCGATCCACCTGCAGCGCAACTGCTGCTGCAGGAGGACTCTCATCAACATTCCAGCCTAGACTTCCCCAAGCATCTCCACCCTCAAGAAGTGCAAACGTGTTGACTTAGCTCATGTTTCTTATTTAGAGGGTAGCTTCTTGAGAACATCTTTGGTTTGCCGTTCTCAGTGCTGCAGAGGGACATCCAGTTGAGACCCCTGCCGATCAGGTTTGCCGGGAGCGCTACATCCGATGTTTGCACACGCCCTGGCGATGAGAACTGAAGAAAAGGGTTCCAAATCCATCCCCGAGGGGTCCATGTGCCTAGCGTATACTTGAGCCTTGACGGGATTCCTCGATCGGCACACGGTATTGTGTATATAAGTGTGTATGTATCTGTATTATATATATATATATATATACGCATACATACACACATACATACATGTACATATTGTATTTCATACGTGTGAGACACAGAGAGGGAGAGACACAGATAGAGAGAGAGAGAGAGATAGAGAGCCCTAAACCCAGAAATTTCAGAGTCCAATACACTTTCCTTGCATCTCTGGGGGACTCGCTATTTTGTCACACCTCTCCACAAGCCCCATAACACATGGGGGGCCCATGTGGCCGGGGGGCTTGACACGCAAAGCACAGTTGCCTTGGGTGTCGTGACATTCGGTGCACTTCATCGACCTCGCCAACCTGACGATAGTCAAAGGTGTTCACGGGGGGAAGGAGCAAGGGGGCTTCGGGAGGCTTTGACCTGTGTCTGCACCATAACTAGAATCTAGCTAGAACCCGGCGTGTAGCACCTTGAGCCTTACAAGTCCCACTACATGTTCGCGGCGCTACTTGCAAGCACGCCGGGGTACACTGCAAGAGCCTCGAGCAGCACAAAAGTGCTGGGGCGGCCACAGACTTCTTTTCCATGAACACCGCCTTCGTTCTGGACTATCGGTTGGCACCGAATGACTTCACTGGACCGGGGACCCCATCACCTCGTCGGTCGTGAAAGTGGCATGGCGGAGATGTTTTCAGCTTTCCAAGCGGAACAAACCTCAGGGGGACAGTGAGTTGCCTGTAGAAACAGTCAACCAGCACGTTTCGTAGAAATTTCCATAGACTTTCGCAGGCATTAAGCAAGTTAGATGGGCTTTCTTGCAACCAGTATGCAGATTGTTCACTGCCCGGTCATAACTTCGAATCAGCTTGGTGTATGTGTGTGTGCAGCTCTGCGACATGAGTGACACTGTGCGAAGATTGCGATGTCGGTTGACTAATTGCTCAAGTAATATGTGAAGATTGCAACGTGATTGAAGCAGCAGCTTATGAGATGTGCTTGTGTGCAAGGCTTGATGGTATGAGTGGATTTGGCTGTGGCACTTGAAAGAAGCTTGGCTGCATAGCCGGTTGAGCTCCTTCAAAGGGAAATCCTGTGTGAAGTTCGTGTGTGTTTGTGTGGTTGGCTATGCTTGACTTGGAAAGTGCCTCGCGTGCAGCTGCTTTTGCTTTCGGCAAGCTTAACTGTTATTGTTCCTTCTTGCAACTATGTCTGCAAGACACCACCGGCCAGGGCCTTATCATGTCGGCCCAGGCGGCGAAGGTGTGAGAGAAAGGAAGTTTTTTGCATCGGCTCTGCCTCAGCCAATCCACCCACTGCCTGACCATCACCACTCCAACCTGGCTTCGGTGAATGCAGGGAGTGCAATACCGCTTGGCAGGCAATGGGACATCGATTATGTGTGCTTGGAGCTTACCCCCTCAGCCCTGTGCTGCTTTTCTCAATACTGGGTGCTGGGTGGACAGGCTTCTAAGCACCCAAGATCAGACTTCCCCGATGGCCTGGAGCTCTGCTCCGGCAAGCCTTTTTACCTCCGGCTGCAAAGCACTGTTGACCAACCCTTAGGGGAGGTTTCCAGAGCCTTGGCCCTCGCTTTGATGGCAGGCTCTGGCGGCCACCCCCTCCTTGTTCCTCCCGGAAGTCCGATGCCTCTACCCACCACCATTCCTGCTGCAGTCCCTTTGTCCCTGTTCTGCTTTGCGTGCGGCCACATGACCCTACCTTCTTGCAAATCCTCGAGTCTTTTCCAACTGGCGTTTGAGGCTAGCATATGCCATGCCGCCTGCTGAATCTCTTGAAGGCACCCCTGCGGGTATGTAACATATCTGATCATTTGTAACCTTTCCGACCACGAACACCCAACCGGCACATGTTCGTAAGGGGAAATTACTTGGCATGTTTTTTTCTTGATGTTGGCTAGTACCCGGTGCGAGAGAGAGAGAGAGCGAGAGAGAGAGAGAGCGAGTGAGAGAGAGAGAGAGACAAAGAGAGAGAGAGAGAGAGAGAGAGACAGACAGACAGACAGACCGACAGACCGACAGACCGACAGACCGACAGACCGACAGACCGACAGACCGACAGACCGACAGACCGACCGACCGACCGACCGACAGACAGACAGAAGGACAGAAGGACAGAAGGACAGAAGGACAGAAGGACAGAAGGACAGAAGGACAGACAGAGAGAGAGAGAGAGAGACAGAGAGAGAGAGAGAGAGAGACAAAGCGCGCGAGAGCGAGAGGGAGAGGGAGAGGGAGGCCAGGCGTTAGGGTCTATTTGGCGTTTCTATTACATTCGGGCATCAGAATTATTGCCAATAGTTGAAACCGGCCTCATGTAAGTCCTCTAAGGGAGGATCCCGACTTTTCCACATTTTGGTGTGTCATTTGTAATTTTACTTATTATAAAAATGTAAATACTTGAATATTGTGCTTGCGTGTGCTTCCGAGGTCATGTCAGGAAATTACGAGTCGGTGTCAAGATTCCGCATGGGCCGGAAGCAATACGAATGAACATACTTGAGTTGCCCACTGTCTTGGTTTCTGTTTGGTACCTTCAAACCCCGTGGCTCGCGGTGTGTTGCTTTAGCAAGAGAAGTGCTTCGATCTGACACTTAGAGTGATGTGCTGCTGATGTGGGTCGATGCAGCTTTGCAATATGAAAGGATCTTTTAATTTCTAGACCAATACGCCTGGACAGACGCCGGCCGGGTCCTCCGCAACGTATAGGATAGCACTACAGGCTATTGGCGTAAACGTGCGCTTTACAACACCTATAGTTCAACCCTAACAGCATCGGGCCCATAAACACACATATGTATATATATATATATACATACATATAATTCATAAACATATTATACAGATTACACACATACGTGAATGGACCATTCGGGTGTTGCAGTACTGCTGTTGCTGATGGTTGTCCCAAACGTGAGCACCCGAAGCAAGTCACTGCCTGCAGAGCCCCTTGGTCAGCAGCATCCCGGTATCATGTCGCAACCCGTGTTCCATTGCAAGTTCAGCAGTCTAGTTTCATGTCCCCAAGCCACAAAGTCGTGAGCATAACTACGCATATTTAGGGACAAAAGTTCCCGAGAGCGCTGTATTTCTAGCAATTTCGCAGCCATACTAGATTATGCCCCAAAAGCCCTGTCATAAGTTGAGACAGTCGCTGCTTCAAGGATCTTCAGGCTCTGCAGCCATCACTAGGCGTCCAAATCTTCAGGTGATACAGACAAGAACAGGATGCGTGCCTGCAACCCTAAAAGCTTAAAACTAAATATGGAAGCCTGAATATTATCAACCTTATTCCTTCGGGTTCCCTAGAACCTGTATGTGAATATCACCAAAATCATGTCGAGCCATAAACACCCTATATGCCCGTATATCAACACCAACATGAGCCCTTCAACAACTACGGCCAACCGTCAGCATTGCTTCCCGAAAAGTCTTCCAAGCTTGAAAACCTTGCAAATCAACATTGACGACCAAGGAGCCCGAAGAAGAACCGAAAGAGGTCTCATAAGGCGTATATACGAGAGCAAACCCCACACCCCCATTGAACCAACGAGGCCCCCATATGTACCTCAAGTTTCACCAGCTCGCGTCTGTCTCCTGAGAACATGGATCGGGCGCCCTCGGAGGTGGCGTTGTTCTGATACTGGGCTCAAGGGTCAAGGGTTTTAGGATGTTTTAAGGTGAAGGACCTGGGAATACTGTATGGATTGGAAACTTAGGGTCGTCGCTTAACTTATATGGTCTTGGCACAGTGTTTAATTAGGGCTTATCATGTGTAAGTCTGAAGTTTCTTTTCGGAGGGTTGGGTATGACTTTTATGATGCATGTAGGGTTTTCTTCGTGTTGATGTTCCGTGATGCATTCGTATTGTAGGTGGGGTTTCGTTGTTACTTGAGCTTTTCTGAGCAGTTACCATTATGCAATGCAAGGTCCCGTTGGTTGCATGGTTGTGGTGGCCTGAAAGCCGTGGCCGTAATTAGGACAGAAACCTGTAGTCTGCAGAGCTGAACGATCATGCCCAAAGCACAAAATCCTAAACTTTAAGCCCTAAGCCGCCAGGAGCCCAAACCCTGAACCGCCATGCCTGCGTTGTTTGGCTTGGGCAGGAGCTGAAACGCGAGAGACTGCGGCGACATGCTGGGCTGCAGGAGCTTGGGAGCTGGGAGCCAGGGGTGTCTTCAAGGGTTTAAACTACCACGGTTGATGATATGAATCCTGCATTACCCATAATAAGGAATATACCATAATTCCCATAGTTTTGGGTCATTAAGGTAATGCAGGATTTATATCATCAACCGTACCAATACCATTTTGGTGGTTCCCTGTTGTACATATATATATATATAGTATATAGATGTACCCAAACAATACGATACTGGGTTGCATAGTATATGTCTAGCAACCTTCTGTTTACGTCCGGGGGAGCCCTTGGGCTGGCATGATAGCGAAGTATTGCGTGGGAATGAGGGCCCCCAAAAGGCGCTTATACGGCGCATAATCCTCAATCTTGTATTGCTTACGTTGTCATCTTCGTTGTAGCCGGACAAGCAGTAGATAGCAGTATTAAGTAGCACGTAATAACGATACGCATAGGTAAATATCTCAATCGCGAAGTCATTTTGCGGTCGGAGCGCGACATGGTTCTACAGGCATTACAGGAGTAACAAAGGCGACTAGTTCGCCGCTCAGCCCAAGGACACTGGAGGATATTCAATCTTTTGTCCATGCTTGATGTAATTAACTCAGGGTATGTCAAATAAGTAAAGTAGCAGAAGAAATCAAAACTTAGAAACGACGACATCCGGGGCCCAAGCAAACCCTCATGCCAAATCGCACTTCCTAGGCCCCTACGCCTTAAACTGCAGATCGCAATCCTAAACCATAAATGTCAGACCTCTAGCCCAAGCAGGCTTTCTTGAGTGACGCTGCATGTGGGCGCCTCAAGCAAGTACTCGTACATTTAGATTTCAGTCGAGAGTAGACTTGACTAGGAAAGCTTAGGGATAGGGCTTGTTTGATGCCAACTACCTTAACCTACCAAAACCTAGTTTTTTGTAGGGTCCCTATAAATTTCATACTAGGGTCTATACTCGGGACCTACAAAAAAGTAGGGTTTGGTGGTTTAAGGTAGGTCTTTTGCTAGGGAGATGGCAACTGCCAGCCAGAGCTGCCAGTAGCTGTTCGGAGGGGCTGAATTGGTTTGTCTCGTCTAGATCCGGTGATCCAGCAACTGCGGTTCGTTCTGATCTTACCGGCTCACAGTACAAGCTGAATGCTGGGTTTGGGGCTTGAAGCTGTGATGCCACATGTGGACTCTCCGGTGTCAATGAAGTTCGTTTTTGGGTAGGCTAGTAGGTATCCTAGCAGGAAATTTACGGAATTCCGAGAAGTCTGGACAAGCAGTCGACAGTTTCGTGAAACACTGGTGAGAAGCAGTAACTGTTCACCACCGCCATCATCATGACCCGGCACCCAGCACCCCCCAGAACCTTACGACCATCATCTTCATCGCTATCATCGTCATCACCAGAGCCTGTCGCACCATGCTGGATGGTGGGGCTGAAATCTCATGCCTCAATTTGTGCATGAGTTCTGCTGCTTTCGGATGTTGGGTCTATGACTATGTCTATGTAAGGTTTATGGTAGCGCAGGCCTAAGCGTGTATGATTCGCAGTTTTTGGATAGGTACGGGTTGGGCTGCAAGGCTTTTGCTTCAGTTTGTCAATGAGTTTGGACTGCGAAGTAGTGTAGAGACTGTGTAGCGTTTACAGTGTACGCTCTGCCGTTTAGGATGTGGAATTCTTACCTTTGGTTAGTAGGGAACGGAAGAATGGTAGTAGTAGTAGTAGTAGTAGTAGTAGTAGTAGTAGTAGTAGTAGTAGTAGTAGTAGTAGTAGTAGTAGTAGTAGTAGTAGTAGTAGTGGTAGTGGTAGTGGTAGTGGTAGTGGTAGTGGTAGTGGTAGTGGTAGTAGTAGTAGTAGTAGTAGTAGTAGTAGTAGTAGTAGTAGTAGTAGTAGTAGTAGTAGTAGTAGTTCTAATTGTACCCCATTCCTCCATTCCCTACTAACCAAAGGTAAGAATTTAGGCCTTCGGAGCAGTTTCACACCGGGCTTTAGGATGCACGGAGTTCCTTGAGTGGAAATGCGGTGTGTGTGTGTTCCTTGCAGTAGAGTCGTTTTGTATTCGGTACCCTACAGGTCAGCTGGGCTATGAAAAGTCTAACCTTTCTGCCTGCAAGGTCCTTCAATGCCGGACGGGGTCCCCTTCGTCACAAGAGAGGCTGATTTTTGGAGCACTGTCTGATAATTCTTTCACAAGTAAGTACTCCCCTGTTTCTATCAGATTATCTTGCCCAAAGGATTTGTGCATTTCTCAGCAGGCTACACACACTTTTTATATACATATAGACCCATCTACATGTGTATATATATATATATACATGTGTAGGTATAGGTATATGCACATGTAGATGTATGCATGCATATGTATATTATAGATATGTATGCATGTGTTCAGTCAGTGGGGTGTCTCACGTGTTTTCTACGAAGAGTTATGATACGTAGCTTGTTTTGTTGTGTGTGGGTGTGTGTGTGTGTGTGTTTGCACTTGTCCGTGTGTGTGTACATTTGTACATTTGTCTGTCTTGGAAAAAGTGCACGGTTGTCATCGCAACGGAACTCTTTTGAAGTGGTAGCTTCGTTATGAAGCGTCGTCCGCAGACAGCCACACCTTAGCATTTAAGACAGGCAAAAGTCCCGGTTCAGGGCTAAGGGGTGCGATGGGTTCAATTGATGTGTTTGCATGTTGCCGTTCATGCTCACATGCAGGTGCGCTTAAACTGCCTTTTCGTTTGATCTGAAGTCTAGGTCTCAAACACTTGTGAGGTGTGTGTGTGTGTGCGCGCACCGGTGTACTTACTGAACTGAGGCATGTGAACGACTTAGTGGCAATGCGCTGCACTTCTACACATTACGTGGGGGCTCAGGGGATTTGGTCTAGCTTCATAAGCCCTATCTTTAAGCCCAACAAACCTTACAAACACTGAACCCTAAAATCTACATCCCACCCAGGCTGCAGAAGCCTAAATCACATCCCTCAACCCAAAGCCGCCTTTATCACTGCGAATGGTTACCTTATTGCGGTAACTTAAGTTAAATCCCTCAACATGAACCCAGTGTCCTAAGCCCTAAACCCGAAACCCTACACCCTCAACCCTAAACCTTAACCGCTTATCCCTGGGGAGGCGCCCCTCAGGAGTCGTAGCGGCCAGGACTCGAGCCTCAGTGGAGGGAGTTCCTGTGCAGGGCCTGGGACGGTTTCAATAGAGGGCTGGTGAGTTCAGGGCCATAAAAGTTAGGGTTGCGGGTTAAGGGTAGACGGGTTTCGTTTTACAGGGATTGTGAGTTAAGGGTAATGAAATCTAGGGTTTCGGGTTAAGGCTAGACGGTTTTCGTTCCAGGGCTTGTGAGTTCCGGCCCATAAAAAAGTTAGGGTTCAGGGTTTAGGCTTTCGGGTGAAGGGTAGACGGTTTTCATTGCAGGGATTGTGAGTTCAGGGCCATAAAAGTTAGCGTTCAGGGTTTAGGCTTGCGGGTGAAGGGTAGGCGGTTTTCATTACAGGGATTGTGAGTTCAGGGCCAGAAAATTTAGGGTTGCGGGTTAAGGGTAGACGGGTTTCATTACAGGGATTGTGAGTTCAGGGCCAGAAAATTTAGGGTTGCGGGTTAAGGGTAGACGGGTTTCATTACAGGGATTGTGATTTCAGGGCCATCAAAGTTTTCGTCCCAGGGCTTGTGAGTTCACGGCCATAAAAGTTAGGGTTTAGGGTTTGGGGGTGAAGGGTCGACGGGTTTCGTTCCAGGGCTGGTGAGTTCAGGGCCATGAAAGTTCGGTTGCAGGGTTTCGGTTTAAGGCTAGACGGCTTTCATTCCAGGGCTTGTGAGTTCAGGGCTGTGAAAGTTAGGGTTCGGGTTAAGGGTAGACGGCTTTCATTCCAGGGCTTGTGAGTTCAGGGCTGTGAAAGTTAGGGTTCGGGTTAAGGGTAGACGGTTTTCATTCCATGGCTGGTGAGTTCAGGGCTGTGAAAGTTAGGGTTCGGGTTAAGGGTAGACGGTTTTCATTCCATGGCTGGTGAGTTCAGGACCATGAAAGCTCGGGTTAAGGGTTTCGGGTGAAGGGCAGACGGTTTTCAATCCAGGGCTGGTGAGTTCAGGACCAGGAAAGTTAGGGTCAAGAGTCTCGGGTTAAGTATAGTATCCTTATGGGGGAGACAGCCTGTAATCCCCAGTTCTCTCGAGCTCCCCCCTAAGGTTTTTCAAAGATCCCTTATATCCTCCCCCCTTGAACCACCCTCCCGTAAGGACCCTATAAGTTAAGGGTAGACGGTTTTCATTCCAGGGCTTGTGAGTTCAGGGGCATAAACGTTAGGGGTCAGGATCCTAGTGCTTCAAGGATTGCGGTTTTGTTTTTCTTCGCGGATGGGATGTTCTTCCGACAGTTGGGTGTTGGTAACCCTTATGGGCCCCCTTTAAAGGAACCCATGTGAAGCTTTGAAAGCTTCAGCCATGAGGACCCCCCAAGCTCTCGAAACTGTAAACAGCCGCCTTAAACTATAGTAGGATCCTGGTAACCCTTACGGACCCCTTGAAATGGAACCCCACTCTATATTAGGCCCTATAAACCCTAAGCCCTGAACCCTCAGGCCCCTAAGCCCGAAACCCTAAACCCTCAACCTGAGCTGGGAGTTTCCGTTTGTCTTGGACAATTGGAAAACACTTACTTGGAACTAGGGCTGCCTTCTTGAGTTTGGGCCCAACCCTGAAACCAACACCCTCATGTAGAGGGCGGGATCATTCGCAATATTGCCTCCTAGTCCCTGTATGACGATAGAAGAATAGTCACCCAAAGCCCTGTTCAAATTACAAGGCCCTCTTTTTCATCCCCGAAACCATGAACCTTACGGCGATCTTCTTTCCAAAACCCTGACTCGGAACTTCCGATCCCACCGCGCGCACCCTTGGTCACTCCTGAACGAGACTTTTCCGGTCGTACCAACTTCGAAACTTAAACTTGTTGCTGACAGCATTACTTAAGCTGTGCTTGTCCCTTTCGTGCAGAATCTCGCGGAAACTTTCCAGCTGGCAACCAAGTCCGGAGGAAAAGTTAAGCGTGTAGGGTTCGAAGTCAAAGCTTGAGAGTTTTGTCTTCGATGCTTGGAACTTTCGGGGGTTGGTTTTTCGCGTAATCAAAGTTCTGGTTTCCAGGCTGCGTATGTACGAAATATACTTTTCCACAACAGCGGCATTGAAGCAAGAACCAAAGGACACCAAACATGCGTTGCCGCCTGACGAAGTTTTTGTGTCCAATCTGCCCACGGACAGGAGCTGGCATCAGTTAATAAATGTTGAAAAAGCGAAGATTAGTGCCCAGCCCGATGCGGTCTTCATTCACTGCTACCTTTGTAACTCTGTAAGTCTGTAAGGCTTTCATCATGTAGTCTGCCTTGGTAACAGCATGGGTCGGAGGACGGCACATATCCTCCACATGGGTTCGTGTAATTCGTCCTTCGGATACAGAGAATGTGGCTTTGCATAGGTTTCCTGTTGCGCGGAAGTGTGCTGTAATTATGCAACATTGTACTTGAATACTGATACTGATGGGGATGTGAGAGGTACCGAGCCATCTGAACGTGGCCTTCTGATGGTGCATTTTGGTAGGAAGACAACCCAACCGCGCGGTTTCGGGCACATGATTTACCAAACCGGCCTCACGTGTTTGTCGCCCCTTCTTGCGATGTTGCGGTTCGCTCTTCTGCGCAACTCGTTTGTGCGGCTGTCAAGCTTCAGAGCATGTGGGCTAGAAATTGATGGAGCATGGTGTGTCGGGAGTTTTTTGCAAGCTCACAAACTGGGCCAGACTGGGCCAACATGGTCCCGCATTGCAACGCTCCTCAACAGAGCCACTCTTGAGCTTCCAAACCAATTATCAACATTAGGGCGATGAGATGCATTCTGTGCCAGGCCTGCTCCTTCTTGGGTTTTGAAAACGTGGGGGACGCTGCTCTGGCCGGAGCCCCGAGCCAAATCAGTACCCACAAATCCGATGAGATATGGTGAGTTCACTGCACTCCGTACAGAAAGACCATTTCGACGAATATTCAATTTGGCCATAAATTTTGCTTCTACAAGCCAAAATTTCCTAAAGCGAGGCCCCGAAGATCGGACTGCGATCTTCCTTCGCCATGCCGCGGCCTTTTCCGTTCGGCTTTGAGGTTCGAAGGCCGAAGGGTTTCAGGCAGGGGTTGTTGATTTTGAACATCAAAGTACAGACGAAGCAGGCAGAATCACATCAAGCACAATGACAAGCACGTTTCGGTGTTCAATGCATTGAAACTATGAGTCGCTCGAAACCAGTCAAGGCTCCCCTCCCCAGGCTCGCCCCAGATCCTTCAACTGTAATTTAGTGGATCCCCGAGACTCTATCTAGACCTCCATGAGCCTCAGAACACCCCCGACGCTGTAAGGAACCAGACCCAGCATCTCAAACTCAAACCGACAGCTTTGCGTGCGGCACCTTCAGGGCCGACCTGTCCATCACCCTAAGGCGACCAACAATTTCCCAATCCGACACGACTAAGCCCCTGAGGTTCAAAGGAGATTTCCATTCTGAGCTATGCTCGGATGGCGAAGCCATGCGAATCGACCCCGATGGGCAGCCGTACTTGGTTTTAGCCCGAGGTGTTCTGGGGAGTTGCGGGTCTAACTTTTTTGTTCCTGAGAAAAGTCATTTAACGATGGGGAGCATGAGTTCGACCGAGCCCCACGTGTGCGTGCGTGAGTCGTGTAGCGAGACTCAGCATGGAACTTACCCGTCGAGTTGTTTCCAAGGTATGTGGGGTCGTCTTATGTGCATGAGGATTCAATGCAAGTGCATGTGTTGGCAGTAATTAGCCTCTTTTGGGCAAGGTGGTTCTGTGAGTTTAGGGTTTCGAGTTGGGTTTAGGGTTCATGGGGTTTAAGGTTGTGCGTTTGCGTCAGGGCCAAAGTTGCGAAGTTTCGGGTTTAGGGTTTATGGTCGCAAGTCCACATTCTGAACATAAACCAGCACGCCTTCTGTGTAATATAGGGGCCGAAATAAGTACCAATACTGTTTCGGGGGTTCCTGATTATAACTAATTATAGCGTAAAATACCCCAAGCCATATTCGTAAAGAGGTTCTTTCCGTCTGTTTTCGTCCTACGACTTACCCTTAGTCCAAAATCCTACAAACCCTACCAGAGGCGCCTTAGTAATTAGAGTAGTTGTTGTGGTATACTTTGCGATAGGTAGAAAGAGGAGCCAAGAGGAATAGGATTACTAGTTACTTCAGCTTCTACATTGCTTGCCCTAGGTCGACACCGAAGCGCGGCACGATGCCACGGACCTAGATCCTTGTTCTGAACCTTGGGGAAGAAAGACTTTTACCATAGCTCTCTCTGAAGCAAAGGATGTTTCTAGATGCCCCGCATCGCGATTCCGGCCTCCAAACCTACTAACTAAATTAAATACAGGGGTGCAAAACTCGAAATTAGACATTGCCAGTCCCAGGATTTGCTGCTACGTTTGCCTCATCTATCCCGGCCGCGACTGCGGTTGTTGTGTTCTTCGCTAAACCTTTGCCGTCCATCACTCTCTTGGCAGTTTTTACTCTTACCGTCATTGCCAATGACATGCCTCGCAAGGGCTTAAGCTTGAGAGCGCGCAGTGGGTTGGCATGAACTTCGGATGTTCGTTACGGCCTCTTTCAGACGCCCCGAGGTTAAAAACTACCTGGCACCAAGACACGCTGTAAGCCCTGGCAGCCCTCAACATTCCAAGGTTGGAAGTATGGGCCCCTAATATGGACCTAGACCTTTTGAGGGGGTTCTAGGAACCCTTAAGAATCTTTATATCGAGTATATAGTAGCTCTATAAGGATCCCAAGGTTAAGGGCCCATACTAGGGGCCCACGGTTTCAACCGGATAAACATAGGCTGACGTTTTCTGGCACAGGAGCTCGGTGCTTGTTGGAGAAACCATAAACCCTAAACCCCTAAACCCTAACGCCTTAAACCCCCAAACCCGGTTTAGGGTTTAAGGGTTTTCAGGATGCAGCTCCGCTCACGCCGTGCCGCACTAGGGCTCCATTCACCTCAACAATAGGTTACCAGGTTACGTATTTAACCCTAAACCCCTAAGCATCCGAAGACCTCAAATGTGACCATGTTTGCTAAGACCTCAGAATCCAAGGCCTTTAGTGTAAGTGCTGGAAATACAAGGACTTGGACAATCATGTAAGTTGAATGAAATGCATGTCAATATATATGATGTATAAAATGTATTCAATCCAGGAAATGCATGTCATTCCCTGTATTTCTCAATATTCATATGTTGATATACAGGTCAAACAATCAGTATATATGGTCCAAAAAATGTGTTAATAGGTTTGTTTGTTCTTTCCGAAATGCTTTAAAAAATATTCATATCCGATGCAGATTCGCTGAAAAGATCAGAAAGATCAGTAAATAAGTATGTAAAATGAATCAGTCGTAGAATACGTTTGCAAGTTCTTTCCCAAATGCTTTGAAGATTATTCATATCCGATGCAGATTCGCTGAAAGGATCAGAAAAATCAATCAATAAGTATGTAAAAAAATCAGTCCTAGAATAAGTTTCAAGGTTATTTCCCAAATGCTTTGGAAATTATTCATATCCGAAGCAATATATATATATATATATATATATAAACGTCCAGCATTCTTTCGAACTTCTTTTCCTGGCTTTGCAAACCCGAAGGTAGGCCTTAGGCCGTGGGCACGGGTTTTATTCCCGGTGGGTGCCCCACAAATTCTGGTGAAGAAGACTTTGGCCAGCTCAAACCTCCACCTCAGGGAGAGTACAGTGTTCAGGTTCAGGGCTCAGGGTTTAGGACTGAAGGGTTCAGGCCATATATATATATATATATATATATATTTATTTAGAGAGAGAGAGAGAGAGCTGTAGGGTTGCCGGGCCTGGGTCTGGTTCACGAGTGGCATGTCTTGGATGAGCCGATCCAGTTGAGACATGCTGGGCTCCTCCATTCTCTTGATGTCGTCATCTTGGATAAGGCTCCGAGGGAAATATATGTATATATCTATATATACATAAATTAATTCAGCTAAAGGCGAAAGCTCCTGCTATGTATATATATAGATAGGCTTCACAAGAACCATTATTATTATAATTATAATCAGTTCATATGGCATATGTATTTACATATTTATATATCTGTCTGTTTCTTATATATTTATTATATATATATATAATATGCAGCCTAGCGACAGAGGTATGGGACCAAATTCCCGAAGCACAACAGCAGCTCGTCGAGGGCCATGACGATGTCGCATAGCTTGTGCTCCAGTGCATAACCCATAGCGGATTCGATGAAGCGGTCGCATGTCCTCAGATGCCGAGAAACAAAAATCTTGTCATCTTAAGCTCCACCCGCAAGAAATACAAAACGGAGAATATGTCAGAAA
Source organism: Symbiodinium sp. CCMP2592 (assembly GCA_905221615.1). Lineage (NCBI taxonomy): Eukaryota > Dinophyceae > Suessiales > Symbiodiniaceae > Symbiodinium > Symbiodinium sp. CCMP2592. The sequence continues at coordinate 21,759 of CAJNDT010000838.1, read as the reverse complement.
GTTGAATAGTTATTGATAAAGGTTTGATTTCACGTGACAAGGTCACAAACAACATATATATATATATATATATTTATGTATAATATTATGTATAATTAATAATAATAATACTATATATATATATGTATAAATATAAATATATATATTTATTTATTTATATTTATTTATTTATATATTCTATATATATATATATATATATTTTGATATTAATGTATATAAAAAGAATCATATATTATACTCATATATCTATATATATTATATGAGTGCTTGGCCAGATTCTCTGGGTTCGACATGCCCGTGAGGGCTACCACCGTTGGGCAAGTCACTCTCGTCAGGAAGCGATTCACCCACTTGCCGTGAGGCGTATAGTTGCCCATGGCAAGCCAATGCAACCGGTCCTTCTCTGCAATTGGCAGTCCGTGTACCAACACTGTCATCCTGTCCCAGCCATGCCGTTCCAGGTCGTTGACCGCCTTTGCAGCTCTCGATCCCCAGCCGAGCAGCTCCATCTTCACCATCCATGTTGGCCCTGCCATGCCGAGAGGTAAGAGTGGGAAAAACCTCAAGGCACCAAAATTTAATTAACTGCTTGAGCATCATATATTTGCATGTAAGCAGGCATGTGACACTTCAGTCCTGCTGCAGCCCCCCGTGAGTGAACTGACTGCATCCGAGGGGTTTGGGGTTTAGGCTTTAGGATTCACGGGCAGGGGTTTAAGGTTTAGGGTTCAGGGCTTCAGGGTTTCGGGTTCAGGGGTTTGGGGTTTTGGGTTTAGGGTTTACATCTATATATATATATATATACATAGATACATATATGTATATACATATACATATATATATATATATATATATTTCAGGAAGTCTCGGATGCAGGAGAACTGTTTTCACGAGCTCGCTATCTGCTCCGGAGCTCTCGTTCATGCACGTGCAAGCATGGCCCGCCAGTGCCGTCAGTGACCTTGCATCAAAGCCTGCAGTCGCAGCAACTGCTTGGAGAGGATCTGATTCTCGACCGTGCTTCGATGCGAGGATTTGGCAATATCCACAGCCACTCCAAGAGCCCCCTCTTCAGCATACGTATGGAAAAACCTGAAGTTATAACCTCAGCTGCATATTAGCTGGACTGAAAATACATATAACAAACTCATATATATATATATATATGGTAGTCGCTGGATATATATATATATATATATATGTATATGTATCTACCAGCTACAAGATATGTTATCACTTATAAACAGTCGCACCATGAAAGGAATTGTCCTTGAGTATATATATATATATATATCATCCTCGTAGCGGGTCTCGGCAAGCTCCATGACCATGTGCTGCAGCATGTGGTGCTTCGGTCTCAGGCTCCACATAAACCTTGGGCAGGGTAGAAGTACTGAAATTTTTAAATAGATGGATACCGCCAGCTTCAAAAATGTGGGGAGAGAGACAGAGAGAAAGAGAGAGATAAATATATAAAAAGACACAGACCCAAAACTCTTTTCACATAGAATTAGACAGAATATTAATCAGCTGATACAGGTGCGGGTTGGTGGAGGTGGCTGCACAGTGCATATAGGTCTCCAGGAATCGAAGGCCCAGGCTGCGGATTTCCACGGCTTCCTCGGCATCGATGGGGATTCATATATTATGTGTCATGCACTTAATATATATATATATATATATATTTGTTAAGATGCAACTTTATTGTATATTAACACATATATATATGTATACATATGTTATACATTACATACTATTTAGCATATGTACTTTATTATATATTATTACTATTTCAGAATTATTATTACCATTATTATCATATAATTATTATATCATTATCACTATCATATATATATGCATATATCTATAAAGGTATAGTTTAAATAATATATAGATATATGTATATATATATATGTAATATATCTTTTATACTATATATAACGAGTATACATATATATATATATATCATATTCCAAAGTTTGACAGAGAAGCCTCCTCCGTCAAGAACCTGTTGCCTTGCTCCACACGGTTGTACAGCTCCGACAGGAGATGCACACAGAGACTCGCTCTCAGGAGCTCCAGATCAGCTGGTGCTTTCTTGCTTTCCTCTGAGAGGATAGCAGCCAGAAACGACGTGATGATTCTGCTGTGGTGGGCCTTGGACTGGTAAAATATCTGCTCCAGGTCGGATTTCAAGAGAAAGTGTCTGAATCGCGGCATAGCAACCCTGACCTTCACTTGCTTTTGCCAGCCTTTGAACCTAAGGAATAATGCCCGGAGAGCCTGATCTTTGGTCAGGCCGGCACCACACACTTCCCGGTCCAGCAAGACTTTCATTGCCGAACCATTAGCAAAAAGACCAACTCCAAGATGGGCCGTGTGCATCCAGCACTGCTTAAGAATGTGCATGCTAAAACCTGGCATCCAGATAAGCGGCGAACTTTCCGGGGAGTCCAGCACCGGAAGCACATTGGCCAGAAAGTCCACATTGCTCCGCCTGGTTCGCATCCAGGCAGCGGAAAGGCCAAATTGGCCGTAACTCATCGGGCCACTTGCCAGGGTGCACTTGCACTTGTAGCACACTTCCTTGCTCGTCGGTGTTGCTTTCAGACCCAGGCAATCAACGAAAAACTTCCAGTCGCCTCGGAGTTCTGTCACCATAGGACTGCCTGGCATGCGAACAAGTTTCTGCAGGCTCTCCACCACGAACCTCCACAGCGGCTGCTCGGTGGATCGGCCAGCACTGAACCGATCTTGCAAGAAAAACAGAGGGAACCTCGAGTAGGCAAGACCATTGTGCTCGGACATCACGAATCCCATGAAAGCTCCAAGAAGATGATCGCCGTATTTAGTAAACTGGGCAGAGTCCCCATACAAAAACAACGGCTCGCTCTCCACAGCTTTTCCAGGATGTGGTGTGTCCAATTTGGCCCAGTATCGCTTGGTGGAATCTGCTTTGGGGGCTAGCCCTTGCTCGTGGAGCCACGGAACGAGTTCGTGCGGGGCGACACAGGGAATTTGCCTCATTGCACCAAATAATAAATATCAACTTATATTGTGTGTTAGGCATACACCTAGGCAATCTATATATATATATATATAATATATCACACACATCTATCTATATATATATATATATATTTATGTAGTTGTCTAGCTATATATACTTATATATATATAGATAATATAAGACCCAAGATAAAGGATTCCGTGTGACCCTGCACTCAAGGTGCAGCATCGTAGGCTTGCCCTGGTCGTCGAGGCCCGGTGCTTCCACCCAGTGCACAGGCACCTCGTCGTTGATTTTCTTGTATAAATAAAACATATGTGTAATTAATGTGTAGAAACGGATAGCAGAATGTTTGCCATCATAGCTGTATTAATTGTATGTGTATCTACTTATATGTGTAGTCATTATATATATATATATATATGTATGTATATATATGTGTGTATATATGTATATATATATATATATTGGATGCAAGCCAGGTGTCGGGCGACTTGAACTGTCGAAAGGCATCCCTGTGGATGTTCCCCGCATGCTTGCCCTGAGCTCCAGTAGCAGCCAGTTTAAGCACATCGGGCGGTGTAGCTTTGTCGAAGACCTTGCTGATGCAAGCAGGTTTCCCTGGCTTCTACCGGAGCCCTCCCGCCCTCCCCGACCCAGCTTAACCCTGAAACCCGATGCTGTGGGAGCAACTGCAACAGCCGAGCCGATTAGAGCGAGCTGCCTGCTGGATGGCTCCGCATATGTCCCTCGCTGCAGCCATGGAGATATCCTCAGTTTAAATAGAAATAACCTAAACCCTAAAACCTCAAACCCTAAACCCATATATGTTATTATACACATACTTATGTATTCTAGTCCCCCTGCAAGCGAAGGCACACCACCACCCACCTTTTCCAGCAAAATGGCCGAGATAGGGTCGCCTGCGAAGGGGGAATCCGGAACACTAAACATACTGTCGGATTGAAAGATGGATTCTCACAGATGCAGACACTGCAATCTGGCACTGAAGGATACCCACTTTTTCCCCTCATGGCTGCCGCTGCAGCGAGTCGATCTTCCGTCGGCCAAAACTAGCGATCAGACACCAAAGGCCCCGGCAGTGCTTTGCGACAAATCTGAGTGTGCTACATAAGTACAATAACCGATGTAACAACATGAAGTTCATTATAATGGACACACACACACATGTATATATATATATATATATATCTGCTACATATATATATTAGCTACACATGCACACACACACACAGACACAGACACAGACACAGACACATATATATATATATATATATATACATATGCATGTTTATAAAGTCTAGTGCCCCGGTGTGCTTTAACTTTATATCCGCAATGCTGCTGGGGATGTGACCGATCAACATCGCCGCCTAGATCTAGCCTGCCGGCCCTCACTTTTTCTGCTTGGCCGTCCTGGTATGGATCGTCACGTGCTTGCAGGCATCCATGTACTCCTTGATGCTCTGCTCGAGGGCCATCCTGTGCTGTGTGCACATGTCCCAGCTTCGAGAGCTGTACACATTCTCGAGGCTGTACCGCTTCTTTTCCATATCCAGGCGGAACGGCTCCAGGTCAGTGAGCAAGCTGTCCAGGGTGTTCTTGGGCCTTTGCACGAAGATACATATGCAAAGACTGACAATAAAATGTACATATATATATATATATATATATAATGTAGATATCATTATTACGTGTATATAGATATATATACACATATATATATATACACAATATATATATATATATATATATGTACGTTGTGAAGCTATGACCAGCAGGGCAGGCTGCATACTTAAACCATATCTGTTCTACATATATATATATATATAATCTAGAAGAAAAAGCCCGAGGCACGTGCCGGCATCCTCGAGCTGCTTCCGCCAGCTTTTCGCTTCGAGCACTTTGTTTGCAACTTTGTTGAGGATGGCTTGGCAGAGCTGTTGCTCGCTTTTGGGCTTTGGCACGGGTGTGGTGGTTTCCTCGCCACCCTGACATGAGTAAATCACCAAAATTGGGTTTAGGGTTGAATGGGGTCTAAAGCTATACGTGTATATATATATATATATATGCATTTATATATATATATATATATGTGTATAGGGATGAGGTCTTAAGGTTTAGGCTTTGTTTGAGATTCTGACCCGCCTTGCCGGTCTTCTTATTCTTGTTTCCTTTGCCTCTGCCCTTTCCTCCTTTCTTGTTGCCAAGTACGTCCTCGGGCAGCTCTCGCCTCTCCTTGATGCTCACCTCCTCCTTTTCCAAGTCCACCAGCATCTTCCTTATTATACATGACTAGTTGAAGTTAAATTCAAACCAGGTAAAATATAGCCAAGTCGGGTTTTTGATTTATGTCCATCGTTCATGCGGAGACAGGATGAGCAGGCGGATGATTCAACTCAGCTTTCTTTATAAACTGGCAAGCAAGCTGCAACAGCCTCTTCGTGGCCTCGCAATCGAGGTTCCCCTGCATGTTGAACTCGTACTTGGACTCGGTCGAAGTCCGCTGGGACTCCTCAGCACTCACCCAAACCTTCACCAGTTCCATGTCCTGCAGGGCTGCTACAGGATAAATATATATATATAGTCTATATATACGGTACACTGAATATTACATATATATATGTAAACCGAAACAAACATGTACATAGGTCAACTACAATATATTTATATATATAACCTAAGATTTATAGGACTACGTATATATATATATATATATATATACAAATACATATATATATATATAGTATAATATAATATAATATAATATAATATAATATAATATAATATAGTATAATATAATATAATATTAATATAATATAGTACTCCACACGTACGGATACACACACATATGTATACATAATATATATATATATATATACATATACATATATATATATATACATATATATATATATATATACACATGTATATATATATACATACATATATATATATACATATGATCGAGAGAGGAGAGAGAGAGAGAGAGAGAGAGAGAGAGAGATGAATGTGTGTATTATTATAATTATTATGTATCTACAAAAGTAGACTCCTGTCGCTTCGGCCAGTCGGGGTGGATCTGCCAGTGCTTGGCTCCCAAGGACTTTTTCACCGCCCGGAGCTCCTCGGCATGCTCTTGGCCATGCCTCGGATGAGGAATGATGTCACTCCAACCCAACCCTAACCCTAAGACCCTAAACCCTAGACCCCTAAGCCCTCAGACCCAACCATACCCTAAACCCTCAACCCGAAACCCTAAATCCTAAACCCCCTGAACCCTAAACCCGGGACTTAAGCAGAAAATAGCAAGCTTGCCAATTCAATTGCAAAGTACTCTTTCGCGATCGAGCCCACGGTCCGCCACTGGTGTACACCGATGCTCTCGCTGCTTGTCGTGCTCTTGTGGCTCATCATCAACGAGCTTCTTTGCCAGTTGCCGGAGCAGCTGGAGAAGACCTCGAACAGGTCCCGCAACACGGAGTTGGACCCTGAGGTGCAATCACAAGGTCCGTAGTTTCGGGGTTTGGTTGTGTGGGTTGGTGTGGGGGGCTTTGGGTTTGGGGTTTCGGGGATTCTGTGCTCCGGATGCAGTCAAAGCTCTCTTCTCGAGACTGTTGTCCTTGAAGGCCAGGGCGGTAATCTCGTCCGGCACATCGCAGCCGCCTGGTGATATTTTCCAATACACAGACACATATATGATTCTTATATCAACATATATATATATATATTTATATTTATTTATATGTATGTTGCTACCATATCTGTGCACACATGTACTTGACCTTAACACCGAAACCACTATACCCGGGATATATATATATATATATATATATATCGTTTGTTATATATATCTATATATATATATATATATACATATATATATATATATATAACCGTTGATATATATATATATATGTATATATATATGTACATATATATATATATGTATACTGAGCCAAGCAGCTTTTGAGCCCACGGGTCATCCGCATCCATGCAGCATGCTCAGCCTTCTCCTCCGGGCTCTTCTCCTTCTTCTTCTTGCCTCCGTCTGGGGCCCCGTCCGAGTTGGCCCGCTGGCTCTGGTCATCGCTCCGCATCTTGCCGACAAGGGTCAAGAGCTGGTCCCGGGACAACCCGTAAAGCTCCTGCCTGCTCAGGTCCTCCAATTGCTTTTCCTCTAGCGAGGCCTGGCTGGGCGAGGCGGTGGGCTTTTCGTCAAGCGAGCTCTGGCTGGAGCCCGTGTGGAAGAGCTCGTTCCTCTCCTTTAAGGGTTGTTAGTAAATATGCATCTAGAGTACATGTTCTAATGCCAGACTTCTTCTGGGTAGATGTCTATATATAACATAAAGATCTATGTATGTACATGTACATATATATATATATATACACATACATGCACATCAGACACGAATGGAAATAAGTCTATAAGACGATCTATGTGTACATGTGTGTATATATATAGTACATATATGTATATACAGCATATATAGCATATATATATATATACATATATATATGGAGAACATGCTTACACTTATCGTAAATCATGGATACACTGTCCCTCTGCCTGGCTCGGGGGGAGCATCTCTGCAAACTTCTGGGTCAACTCGTCGACCTCCTTCTTGCAGTCCTGCCCCGCCTGCTTCTCCTTCTCGGCCTTGTCCATATTATCCTTCTTCTCCTGCTCCATCTGTTCGTCGAGCTCCTTGATCAGGCCGTCCAGGTAGTCCTCCGGGATCGGGTCGCTGTTGTCGACCTGGTCGGCCAGAGATGCGAGACATGTTGAACCCCAAACCCTAAACCCTAAACCCCCTATATTAATCATCCATATATACGGCCGTGTGCCTCAGCAGCAGTGGCCCCAGTCTTCGGAGACGTGGGCTCACGGAAATCCGTTGCCTGCATATATATATATATATGTATATATATATAAGCTTAATATACAAACGAGGAATATAACTGTATATATAGATATACAGACACATACACACGATATGTATATACAGTACTTGACACCCGCCTTGCCCCTGCGGAGGGAATCCGGCACCGTTGCCTGCACGTGTTCTCGGTCCGTTGAATTTATAGTATATATGTATACATATATATATATATATATTACATGTTGTCGTGTATCTAACCGAGGGCAACGACCTATCTCATGAATAAGACCAGGTGTCTTGTCATATTCACTCTAGAAGGAAACAAGTATATGTAACATGTGTCACGGTACTACAATTGTTAGTCCATGTATATTTTCAGAATTATACATCTAGGTGTATTATATATATATATATATATGTATAGATATGTTATATATATATATATATATATATATATATATAGATGAATATCGGCATATAAATATATACATATATAAGAAAGAAAGTTCATATCTATGTATATTTGTATCTTTGATATAATCTCTCTCATGTGCCTTTGCAGCCTCTTGGCTGGCTTCGGCCATGCTTGCAACCCGCTGCAGCGAGGCATCTACGTCCATGATCGCAGGCACCGGGATCGTCACCTGCAGTTTTGGTGTGAAGTATTGTACTTTATTTATAATTTATAAAGCAAATAGATTTTTGAGGTGTACGTTTGCATATAAACATATATATATACAAACACATGTATATATATATATATATATATATATATGAACCTATAGACATATGTAGCTAGACATATATATCTCTTTATACACACAAAGATACACATATACATATATATATGTGGATCACACACAGACTGACACAACCTGGGTTTCGGACTGCTGTGGCTCCGCCGCCACCTGCTGCCTTGTCAGGTTCCGGCTCCTGCAAATTGGGTTTGTGGCCATGGACATGGAACATGTTTACACTGGCTGGGTAACTATCACACATGTCTTTATGTGTTTGTGGTTTGAGCAGTATATTATTGTTGGATATCTATACATATATATGCATTATCTATATATCTATATCTATATCTATATATATATAAAGTATACACATATAAATATATATGAGCTCCAGGTCCAGGCCAATGGGGAACACGTGGATGCAGTCCTCCACCTGTGTGCTCGGCAGTGTGTCCGGCACGTCCAGTTCCATGGGGTAGGGCAGGGTCTCCGGCTGTCGATCCTCCTCGACTCCCTGCAGGGTCTTATGCATCCATTGGCTATTTCTGTGCATGCTTTTAAGTATCATCTAGCCAGGTTTGCACTCCCATCGGAAGTTCCTCCAACATGACTTTTTCCAGCTCCTTGTTCAGATCAGAGGACTTGTCGCCTGGACCGAGACTGAAAACAGCTATGTATTGACAGAAGAAGCTACAATGCACCACATGCCGGAAGTCTGCATCTCAAAGAGATTCATATATACATATATATAATATATGCAAGGATACGTACAAATGTATTTCTGTTTGGATTTATATGTATACATACATACAATATATGTCCATCATATATAGGTACTGATATACATATTATAATCATAAACCCTAATTAATGTAGTTACTGTGCATGAGAGGAAATTTAACTATTGTATCTTCTGTTCAAGCCATAGGCATGATAATGTCTATGTGTATATTATGATATGTAGATTTTTGCATATATATATATATATAATAGACATAGGTGTGTGTACAATATCTATATATATATATATATATCACACAAACATACATATATATATATATGCATATATATATATATATATACATATATATATATATATCTTGTGATCTGCTTTTCACAATCCATGCCTGACATCACCGTGTCGGCACTGTCCAGCCGGTGTGGCTTGTCTTCCTTTTTCTTCTTAGGGTCCGGAGTCTTCGTTGGGGTCTTCGTGGGGGTCGCAGACACGGCCACGGTCTTCTTCGGCGGGCGGGATCTCTTCCGGGTCTCGGCCGACTGGGCCGGCTTGGCCGACTCGACCGACTTGGTCGGCTGGGACGACGAAGTAGCCTCGGATTGTTAGCAAGGTCTGGTCGACATATACATATATATATATATATATGTACATGCTTATACATGTGTCTATATGTATAATATATATATATATATGTAATTATATACACTACATTGTACTTAACTTCCTGTTATATCATAGCTTACTGTATATAGAAGATATGGTACATGACATTACATCATCTCGTGTAATTGTAACTAGTTATATGTTCTTTGTAAATATTAAGACAGGCTATATATATATATATATATACCTATGTATTCGTACTAATAACAAAAACATGCAAGCTTGGCACAGATTCCTGGCCACTCTTGGCAGCTTTCGCTGCTTTGGCAGCAGCTGCCGTGGCCATCAAAGACTCGGGGATAACGGACTTCTTGCCCATCGCGGGAAAAAAGGGCCAGGCTTAGGACTGGAAGTCGCTCGGCCCACAAAAGATCTCAATTGCAGCACGTGCCATTTCACGCAAATTCACGCCGATTCACGCGGTTTCACGCCCTACTTTGCGAGGCCTCAAATTCCAGGGCCCTGAGATTCCGAGGCCTTGGATCCTGAGGCCTCGGCCGGGAGGCGATTCACGCCAATTCACGCGGATTCACGCTTTTTCACGCCGATTCGTCTTCCCGGGATCTTTGATGTCTCGGAACTGGAGGTCCCAAGACAGAGTTGCTCGTGCAAGCATGTATAGATCCATGTATAGACATCCAAAAACTGCATATATATGTACTACTATCATGCATGTAGATCTATATATGCATGATTTCTTCATACATAATGATATATAGATACGTGTATATATTTGCATAAAGACATGTTATACATGTGACATGGTATAATACATGTATGATAATGTATGTAATACATGCATGCATACATATATATATATATATATGTATATATACTGATATATTGTTATATTCTGTATGTATATATATACACACAGGTATACTAGTGTATGACTATATATGTATGTGTGTGTGTGCATGCATTCTATTATTATCTGTACATATATATATATATATATACATGTATAATATATATATATATATATATATATATATGTGTGTGTGTGTGTGTGTGGATACATATCAGTATCACATGCAGCAGCAAGATCCGAGCTTTTGACAACGGCTTCCCCCGTGTGCTGTGTGCACTTCAATTAAACTGGGCTCCTAGATCACCAGGCCTCAGATGGGCTGATCATCGGCGAACCTGGAACCTCAGCTATGAAGATCCTACCTTAAACCCTAAGATTCGAAACCCTGAACCCCTAAACCCCTAAACCCTAAAGCGAAACCCTAAACCCACAAAGCCCGCAACACCCCGCCGAAGCCACAAACTCTGTACAAATTAGCGACCAGCAGGAATCCCAGCAAAAACATCCGTACTTCGAGTCCGGGGCTCCTGGATCCAGCGGGGCTCGCAAAAGCTCCTCGTCAGCCCATCCGGCCAAACAAGTCGCCACTTCGAACCTCAGGTTTGAAAGCCCGGAACACCCCAAAGCCACTAACTATGTACAATTCAAAACCAAGCCAGGAAGCCCAGCCAAAACATCCATCGCCAAGCCGGGGCTCGTGGATCCAGCAGGCGTCACTTGGGCTCCTCGTCGGTCCATCCGGCCAAGACCCTCGCGACGTCGAACCTCAGATTTCAAACACCGCAACACACCAAAAGCACTCATAAGTTACTCTCTCTCTCTCTCTCTCTCTTTATACAATCAGGACCAGAGGAAATCCAAGATAACATACACACTGCTAAGCCGTGCTTGAGGAGCA
>CAJNDT010000838.1:0-5000 GCA_905221615.1 Symbiodinium sp. CCMP2592 | reverse complement strand
AAATTCTGTGGGGGTTATAATTATGTACTTTAGGGTTTAGGGTTCAGGTTTTAGGGTTTAGGGTTTTAGGGTTTAGGGTTTTAGGTGTGTGTTTGGAGTAGGTTTCAGGCTGGGTGGAGCGGATTGGAGCAGGATTAAGTCAGGAGCGGTTGTTGCATGGCTTCTGGCTAAAACTTTCGGGTAGGAGTTGTAAGGGCGGATTGGGTTCATGGATTCGGCCTAGGGTTTTGGGTTTTAGGTGTGTCAGGTCTATGGCTATGGCCATGCTTTCATGTTTGGAGTAGGCTGCAGGCTGGGTGGATCGGTTGTTTGAAGCAAGGTTAAGTCAGGAGCGGTTGTTGCATGGGTTCTGGCAAAAACTTTCGGGTAGGAGTTGTAAGGGCGGATTGGGTTCATGGCTTCGGCCTACCATTGTGCATATTCGTATAAATAATATATATATATATATATATATATATAGCTCAATCCAACATACATATATAAAGATACATAATGTATATATGTATCCAAATATAGATACAAGGCATCCTTCACACTTTCAGGTACATTGCATGTATGTATGTATGTATATGTATGTATGATATATATTTATATATATATATATATACACACCTCTACATGATCAAGGACCCTCGCTCTTTTTCTCTTCCCCTGCCGCCCGGGTTCACCTCTCGCCGGCGATATAGCCAGAGCCATCCTGGCCAATCACCACCTTGCCTTTTGGCCTCCATCTCGAGAGGGCAAACAAAGCCTTCGGCGGCGGAACCTCCACTGCAGCCTTGGGTCCAGCAGCCTTGGCTCCAGCAGCCTTGGCTCCAGTAGCCTTCGGTCCAGCAGCCTTCGGTGGCGGGTAGGCGGGCGGAACCGGCCTCTTTGGCATTGGCTTCGTCACCACGTTCTTCGCCTTCGGCACCTTCGGCACACGTGGCTGTGGCCTCGACTTGCTCTTCGCCCTTGCCCCAGTCTCCCTCTTCGCGGCCTTCTTCGGTGGAGCCTGCCCATCCGGACGAAACCAGATGTCCTGCACGTTCCTCTTGGCCCCCCTCTTGTCCGCCTCCTCGACATCCGAAGGGTTCCAGGAGACCTCCTCCTCCTCGAGCTCTTCGTCGAGCACCTGCAGAGCAAATGTACTATATAACAAGTATTACAATAATACATTGTATGTGTATATGTATATATATATATACAGATACATATATATATATATATATATGTGTATATATACATATATATATATATATATAGATTTACAGATACAGGTATATAGTAAGTTACACAATATATTCAGTCCAAGCTGCTGGCGACCGGGAGCCACGAGGTCTCGAACCAGTGGCAGCAGCTGCAGAGCCCCGTCGAGGTGGAGTCACCTTTCGCCCGTTTCGGTAGCTGTTCTTTATTTCATAACTATATCAGATGTACATGTCTTCCTGCTGCCACAGCTGCTGGAGGAACTGCCGCATCCTTCTTCTCCGGGGTCATGTTGCCGGGAACGGCCTCGATCCCAACATGCTATATACACGTATTATACATATATATATATGCCTAGATACATACACATATATGTATGTAAATATACATATATCAATTTGTAATGTGTGGTGTATATATATATATATATACATGTCTATACATATATAGCTACTTGTATATACATATACGTATACACACATCTTGATCACTATATTACAACCGCACTAACAAATATCTAATACTGTTGCTGCCAGAGTCACTGGAGCCATTGCAGCATCCTGAGGCTCCTCAGGCGGTGGTGGCGGCACCGGAAGCCCAGGAGGTGCCGGCTCCGAAGGCTCGGGCGGAGCTGCAGCTGTCGGCTCCTGTGCAGCCGTGTTTAGCCAAATTGATTTAAGTCATGCATCGCTATATACCATATACACTTCCAAACTTTGTGCGGGTACTGCCTCTGTCTTCGCAGGGATCGCTTCTGGCAGTCCGGAAGCTCTGACGTCATCACCCTCAGCCCGAGTCATTCTATGGACCTATTCTCTGTCCTCTTGTTGTATACTACAAAAGCAAAAAAAACATGCATATGTACATGTAAATATATATATAGAGATATATATATATAGAAGCTCTATATATCTCAGTCAGTAGCGAGTAAACTATATATATATATTGTTTGCGAAGCGGCAGCTGCAGCCTTCGGGGCATTCTTCGGCAGGTCCGGTGCGACCTCTGTTCGCTCATTTGTATACTACAAAAGTAAAAAAACATACATATGTACATGTAAGTATGTATATATATATATATATATATATATAGAAGCTCTTTAGATCAGTCAGTAGCGAGTAAACTATATTGTTTGCGAAGCGGCAGCTGCAGCCTTCGGGGCATTCTTCGCCAGGTCCGCTGCGACCTCTGTTCGCTCAATTTGTATACTACAAAAATTAAAAATATGTACATGTAAATATGTATATATATATAGAAGCTCTATAGATCAGTCAGTAGCGAGTAAACTATATTGTTTGCGAAGCGGCAGCTGCAGCCTTCGGGGTCGTCGCCAGGTCCGGTGTGACCTCTGCTCGCTCATCGTGTCTATATACACATTATACACACGAACACATCCGTATATATGTGGTTCTCTTGCCGAAGAATCGCTAGCAACCATGACATTTATGATGCATAATATATATATATATATATATATATATATATCTATACACACATATATATATATATATATATACATTATATATTATATTAATATATCGAAATATATTAATATATAGGGGTAGACAGATGTGCATAAATCAATTCGTGAATTAAGACTGCCTTAGTATCTTGACCAGGTGCATTGGGACCCGCAGGCGGTGGTCCAGGTGCATTGGGAGCCGCAGGCGGTGGTCCAGGTGAATTGGGAGCCGCAGGCGGTGGTGCTGCTCGTGGGGCCTGCATAAATATAAAAGAGCTCAGCAAAAACATACGTGGTACTGTATATATAACAACAAACAGGCCAGCCGAGCTTATTATTTGCTGCCAGAGTTACTGCAGCAGCTCCTTCAGATCCTAAACTCGCCCCAGCATGCACCACGGGAGAAGGCGGAGGTGCTTGGGCTGCTCCTGCATCGACCTGGATATATATATATATATATATAGGAACATATATACATATATAGTGTGCAATTTAACTATGAGATACCGTATAATCTATAGACATATAATGAGGAAAAAATATATGTATATATACATATATGTATACACCTATAGCTAACATATGTATTTGTTGTGTAGTGCTGCCACAGTTACCGCAGAAAGCCTTTCAGCTTCATGAGAAGCTTCAGGGGCGGCAGTCGTGGCAGGTCCATCCTCCGATTGATTCAAGATAAGTCCCAGCATATGAATTCGATTAGATATTAACAAAAACCAAGAATTACTGCTGCCGCCACAGCTACGGCAGCACGTTCGCCAGGCCAGACCCCAGGCTGAGCACCGAGGTTCCCGGGCTGAGCCTGGTTCCAATGTATATAAAGACATACATATATATCTAAATACATATATATCTAAATACATAAACCAAAAAAAAATTTTATATATATATATATATATATATATATATTCTAGGCAGCGAATATCAACTGTAAACAGTTCTCTGCAAAACTTGACATGTATCTTCATATATATATACATATATATATATATATATATATATATTCAGAAAGATAATGTATATATATATATATATGCTTATATATATATGTATGTATATAAAGGCTTTACTGTGCAGCCATGGGTACCACCAAGTCGCCCGGTCGCACCACTGACCCAGGCGGCTCCAAAAAAGGCGGAAACTCCGGAGGCCATGGCATAAACGGAAGCCCGGGGTACCTGTCGACACCGACGTGGTTGTACCCGCGGACATTCATCATCTCCCCCTCCGGGACGAAGCACAGCACCCAGCGACCCCGCAGCAGGGTGACACCAGACCCAGGTGCTCGCCGCTGCTCATCGCCAGCATTCGCGGGATCGGCCATGGCGAAGTGCTGCAAAATGCAGCTTTAGATCTAGAGCTATGCCTATAAATTAAGGCTCATGATGCATGAGCATGTATGTAGATATCCTGGTATCGTATGTATATCATATATATATATATATATATGGTAGTAGTCGTATATATCTACTTAATTAGAGATCTCGACGGATCCGTCCCCTGCCGGCTTCAGCTTGGAATCTGTATATATTATATATATATATATATATATATATATATTATATTATATATAGGTATACATAAGCTACACACACGTATATCTCGCTAGTGTATGTGTATGTATGTATATATATATAATATACGTATTCAACTATGTGACATAACATATATGTCTATTTAATTTTCCATCTGCTCCGGCCAAGGATCCGAAGGGAAGATCTCGACAAGCAGGGCTCAGACAAACGGAGACTTGTCTGTCTACAAGTCTCAGTATATATATTGTTGTACATATTCTAGGACCATGCCTGTGCACTAACAAATATATATAATCTAGGCAACCTAAACATGTACATGACCCAGCGGTCTGAGCACATGCTTGTAACTGCAGAAGCACACATGTCTGCTCCACACTCAGCACCGGAAACCCGCATTATGCCAAAGCCCAGATCAATAAAACTACATTAACATCTCCATGTATTCGATATATATATATATATATATATACAAAATATATTTCCCCGAAGACACAACTCCCCTGAAATCGCTGAAACATATTATAACACTGAAACCTCATCCCATCCACTGCTTCCGGCCTCGGCAAAAGGAAGGCCGCAGCTGGCGGGCACCGACCATGAATTACGAATTATTGGGAGCTCAGGCTTCTGTCATATATATATGGCTATGCATGCAGTCTACGTCGTCTGTATGCACACGTGTTTGTTTGATACGGGCCTCGGTGCAGTCTGGAGTGCGAGACATCTGGGGAATTCTGGCCAGTTCCTAATTTGAAAAACATATTCCTTGAATAATCGTGACTGCACTATATATATCTAGG